>JAJPUD010009145.1:66525-78588 GCA_023553655.1 Myrmecobius fasciatus | reverse complement strand
AGAGAGAGATAGAGACAAAGAGAGACAGAAACAGAGAGAGACAGAGAGAAACAGAGACACAGAGAAAGACAGAAACAGAGGACAGAGAGGGAGAAAGGGAAGGAGAGAGAGAGAGAGAGACAGAGAGAGAGACAGAGAGACAGAGAGAGAACGACAGAGGAAGAGACAGAGACAGAAAGACAGACAGAGACAGAGACAGGGACAGGCAGAGAGAGATAGAGACAAAGAGAGACATAAACAGGGAGAGACAGAGACAGAGAGAAACAGAGACAGAGACAGAAACAGAGGACAGACAGAGAGGGAGAAAGGGAAGGGGAGAGAGAGAGAGAAAGACAAAGAGACAGAGAGAGACAGAAACATAGATAGAGACAGAGAGAGAGAAAGGGAGAGAGAGAGAAAGAGAGAGAGAGAAAGAAAGAAAGAAAGAGACAGAAAGAAAGAGACAGAGACAGATACAGGGACAGACAGAGAGAGAGATAGAAACAGAGAGACAGAAAGAGACAGAGACAGAAAGAGACAGAGATAGAGACATAGGACAGAGGACATTTTTCCATTTCATACAGCTTTTTCTCTGGTAACAGAAATACCAATATATAAGCATATTATTAGAATAGTAAAATCTTCCCCTTCCTCCTACCAAGTAAGAGAATCAAGTTGGCCCACCAAGAGGAACTATTTACTTAGCTGCCACATTCATTCTCTTTCTTTAATGTGGCTCTATTAGCTATGCTTGACATCAGCAGCTTTTGGACCATCAGCTGTTAAAAGGGATGCATTTTCCTTTCTTTAGTATACACTTACCACAAAAATTCCCTAAATTCTTAAGGTTGAAGGTACAATATGTGTATGCTTGCAAAAGTCAGTCATTGAGAAAAAAAATTGTCAATCTCATACATGAAGAATTGGGCTAGAATCAGGACAAAGCATTTGTATGCCAAAGGCAAGGTTTTCACATTGAATGCCCTGTCACCCTTGACCCTTCTTCTCCCACCTCCTGCCACCCAAACTTATTGCAAACTGAACATTTTGAGTTCATCCTGAAGGTTTTGAGTCTGCTCTACCCAAAATGAAAAAGAATAATTTTCTAGGACTCAATAATTTTCTCTCAGCAATATTTTAAAATATTGCTTGCATACTGTACTCAATTAAGACTCAATTTAAGGGCTACCTAATTTGCTAATATCTAGGTCTAAGTTCTAGTTCTAGGATATAATTTGTGTTAGTTAAAGCTTTCAGAATGATGAATAACAAGCTTCTCTAAGGAAAAAAGAACTGTGTCCAATTTCATTTTGGTCTCTAATTTAGAAATGGGCTTTTAGTTCTTTATTTAGTGCAGAATTGTGGGATTCAAGACAAAGATCTGGGAGTGAAGTGAAATATGACAAGTTGAGAGAAGTAAAGTAGAATAAATTTATATTCATATTAATAAGCTCTAATTATTGGAGCTAAAAGGTGGCAATTTATAATCTAGGTTATAGGTAGAAAAGAAAAAAAGAATAGCAATAAAACATTTCTTCTTTTCACCCAGTTCCTGAGCCTTCTATCCTTTCTGTTCTTTTGCTCATCATTTCAGATAATACATTCTCTCTACCTCCCTTGAAGGATCTGCTATGACTAAGATTTTAAAGTCAATTTAACTTAATGTTATCTTACTTTTCCAGTTTTCTATTTTTTTTCATCTCACTCATTAATGGTGGAATAAAAGACTTTGTACTTATTAAAACAACTTGAAGCATTACAAAAGAGAGGACATATATATTTAGGGGTACATAATCTTCCAGAGTTTAGGCTTAATATCACCTAATTTTCATTTTCTATCTGACAAAGCTGAAGCCCAGAGAGAGAAAATTGTTTTATGAAGGTCATATAAACAATATGTAATTAAAAAAGGATTTGAAACCTGGGCTCTCTAGTTCCAAATTCATTTTTTTATATTGTGCCAAACTGCTTCACTTTTTAAAATTTTCATCCAAACTCCTAAAGGATTTTTTTTTTCCCTTAAGGAACTGCAAGTAGCAATGTCAAAACTCTCCTTATCAATAAGTCACATAATCAGGATCCAGTGCACTCTAAAATTCTTCTCTATTATTCTTAATTTGGAAAAGTTCAATCCCAAAATGATGGCTTGGTCTGAGGGAGTTTCTGTCACTGACTGTGGAGTTTGTTTTTGTCTTGATCTGGGACAGGTTTCTTGAGCTTAAAGGAGGTCTCTGCTGCTTCTTTAAGGAAAATCACCAGCAGATCAAGTTCCCTGCAGTTCCACTCCCTGGTGGCCTGCTGCCTCCTGCTGCTCTGCTAAATACTTTTTGGAGCCCAAGTTCATAACAGCAAGCATCAACCAGTCTCCTGCCGTGATTGGCACTAGGCATCAATCACAGAGCTGACATGGAATGAGGAGGAGGGCTTCGTTCCACAGCAGATCTGGCAGGGTGAGACAGGAACATTTCAGATGGTCTAACTGATAAATGTCAGACCCAAAGATTTAACACAATAACAGTTCAACATGCATCATTCATTTTATGCCATTACCAAGTACCCAATTCTTTCAAATTTATTGATATACTACTGATAATGCAAATATAAATGATATGACAACTTTGAAATGAAAAAATGATACTTTGGACAATACTAACAAAAAAAAGGAAGAGTCTGTTTAACTTTTTGACACTCATTTTTAAAATTTTGAGTTGCAAATTCTTTCCCTTTTTTTCTTCTCTCATTGAAAAGGCAAATAATTTATTACAAGTTATATGTGTATATTCATGAAAAATAGTTCGAGTAGTAGGATGTAAAAGAAAACATGCAAAAAAGCTCTAGAAAAACAGTTTAAAATATGCTTCAATCTGTATGAACACACTGTCACTTCTTCCTCTGGCAGCATTTATTATTTTAAGGCCTTGGAACGTTGCCTTGGATCTTTTTATTGAAGAGAATAGCTAAAGAATTGACAGCTGATCATCCTACAATATTGCTGTTACTGTGTATTGATCATTTCCTTTGCATCAGCTAAGGGAATTCTTTTAAGTCCCTTATATTTCCCTTTCCTGCTTACCTTTTTCTGCTTCTGGAGTCTTTTTTTTTAAAGTCAAATTTTACATGAAGTTCTTATCTTTTCATCAAAAATACATAAAATTCATTTATTTTATTGAATATGTATTTCCAAAAAAAATTCTGAATCATTATATTCTGTTTTACTGGGTAGATGATTTTTGGTTGTAATTTTAACTCCTTTGCTCTTTGAAATATTCTAAGCCCTCCAATCCTTTTATGTAGACAGTGTCTAAAAATTGTGTTATACTGATTGTTGTTCCATTATACTTGCTTGAATTGTTTCTTTCTAGATGCTTGCAATATTTTCTCCTTGATCTGGGAGTTTCGAAATTTAATATTTTTCCTGGGAGTTTTCATTTTGGTTTCTCTTTCAGGAGGTGATAGGTGGATTTTTTTCAATTTTCATTTTACTCTCTGATTCTAGAATATCAGCAAAGTTTTCTTTGATAAATTCTTGAAAGAGGATATATAAGTTGTTTTCTGCTCACAACTTTCAGGAAGATTATATATATATATATATTATATATATATATGTATATATATGTATACATATATACATATATATATATATTTTAAACTATGACTCTTGGATCTATTTTCCTGATCTATTGTTTCTTCAATGAGATATTTCAACTTAGCTTCTACTTTTTTTCATTCTTTTGGATTTGTTTTGTTTCTTGATGTCTCATAAAATCACTTGCTTTCATTTGCTCAATTCAAATTTTTAAGTAATTATTTTCTTCAGTGAACTTTTGTATCTCCGTTTCCATTTGTCTTTTACTATTTTTTTAATTTTTTAAGTATTTTATTTTCTTTCAATGAAAAGTTTTTTTGTGCTTTTCTTTCCACTTGGCCAATTCTTCTTTTTAAGATATTCTTCTCCTCATTGGCTTTTTATACTTCCCTCACCATTTGGCCTAGTCTGTTTTTAAGGTTTTATTTTCTTCAGTATTTTTACATTATCTTCTTTATCAAGCTGTTCATTAATTTTCATGATTTTCTTCCATTATTCTCATTTCTCTTCCCAATTTTTCCTCCATCTCTCTTCCTAGATTTTCAAAATCCTTTTTAATCCTTCCATGGCCTGTGACCAATTCATTTTTTTTCAAAACATTACCTATAGGAACTTTGTCTTTTTTTATCTTCTTCTGAGCCTGTGTTTTGATTTTCCTTGTCACCATAGAGATGGGCTTCCAGGGTTGAGGATGTACTGTAGAAAAACTTCAGCATTTTTGTTTACATGTTTTCAGAGATACTTCTGGAGCCTTTGAGTTTTATGTTCTTCCAAGATTAAGAAATTGTTTACTATTCTTCTGGTCTGTGCTCTGATACATGAACAACCTGGTAATTTAAGGAGGATTTCAACTCTGCTGTAGCCATGGTATACTAGTGCTCTTTTTCACCTTGGAACTGTCACCCCAGGTCTGCACCCCAGGTCTGTCTATGAGCAAATCAGTGAGTCTTATTTAGTGCTAGCAAAAAGACCCCTTTAGTCTCCTGACTAGTTCTTCAAACCCTTTACTGTCTATGGAATTAAATATTTAAACATCAGCTGCTGGTGATGATTCAGAGGGTCTCAAGGCCTGCTCCCATTTTGTAGGGGCTGGTCTATTTCACTTTCATCCTGGTGCAACAGACATTTACTGAAATCCTTCTAAATTGCCTGAGACTGGAAAAATTTTTCCACTCTGTCTTTTTGTGTGTTCTTATTCTCTAGTATTTGTTTTGAATCATTATTTAAATGTTTTTGGGGGGGGGTTGAAAGGAGAGCTTAGGGGAAGAGTCTATTCAAGAAAAAAAAAAGATTGATTTTTTTTTCCTGAAAGGAAACTTTTTTTTTCTTTCTGATTCTTAAAAATGAATTTAGACACTATAGATAGGATAGAATTTTCCCTTCGAAGGTGACCTAAAGCTGGGTGCACAACATGATAGTCATTTAGGGAGAAAATAGGGAAGAATCTAGCTATTTCATGTTATTCAGAGAGAACAAAACTTGTAGCTGATGGAACTCTGAATTTTTATCTGAAAATCTTGAATGTTATATAGACGTAACAAATCCGTCCATAGAAGGTCATGCCTGCCTGACAAAATAATTTGAAATTTATAACTATCAAACTATTGGGCCTTACCAAAAATTCCAATCCCAGCCAAGAGGAAAATGATCAATTCAGGTCTGAAAGCATTGGAAAAAAATGTCTTCTAGTAATTGTATTTTAGTGGTTACATAGTAGGGGGAAAACAAAGTTATGGGATCAAATAAGGAACAGACTCAATATAAGAAAAAGTGATTTCAAGCTAGGAAGGACATTGCACTATTTTATATTCTCTTACTTGTTCATAGGATCAATGATTAAGAATTGAAAGAGAGTATAAATGACTTCTGGTCTAATTTTTTTTTTGCAAATGAAGAAACTGAAGCTCTACAATATTAAATTTTCTGGTACAAATTTATGATATTTTCATTGCTTCTCTTCCTTTTCAGCACCCTAAGCTTTGCATTGCTTTCTCCTTACATATTCTGGATGTCTCCTAGACATAATTTGCCTCAATTGGATGCTCTCTGATATGTTTTGTTGACCCAGGAACAAGTCATTATTAAAACATATATAACCTAACAATTAAGGAAAAGAAGTAAAAAATAAATCCTCCAAAGAATATGGGCTAGTTATTTTTTTTTAATCTGATAATATTACCTTAAGTAATATGGGATTAATGCTCAGCTGCAAATTAAGTTTTTCAAATGAGCTCCTTGTTCTATTTAGCAAAAGTATGGATGAACTTCCTTGTGAGTTCCCAATATCTCACTTTAAGATTATAAAATTTAGATATAGAGATCTTCTCATGCAATTCCTTCATCCTATACATGAAAACACTTAGGCAGGCTCCAAAAGAAAAAAAATGATTACACAGATAAGACATAGCAAAGCTAGAATTAAAAGCCTGAACATTTTACTTTAAATCACAAAATCTTTTTATTTTTAAATCACATTGCAGAAACCAAGCATGCCTTAATTCCAATCAATGTTTTTTTCTTGTCATTTGAGATATGTAATTATTATTTATCAATTATACTATTAATATTCAGATATTGTGGTTCCTGTTACAAGAAGCCTTTAATTTCTCTGCACCTCAGTTTCCTCATCTGCAAAATAAGGAGAGTGCACTGGATGGTAACAAAGATTACTTTCTAAAACTATATTATAAAGCAGCGGTCATCAAAACCATTTGGTACTGGCTGAGAAATAGAGCAGCTGATCAGTGGCATAAGATAGGAGATCAGGACAATCTAGGCAATAGCTTTAATAATTTAGTATTTGATAAACCCAAAGACCCCAGCTTTTGGGATAAGTACTCACTATTCGGCAAAAACTGCTGGGAAAATTGGAGACTAGTGTGGAAGAAATTAAGGCTGGACCCACACCTAACACCACATACCGAGATAAGATCTAAATGGGTTCCTGATCTAGATATAAAGAGTGATATTGTAAGCAAATTAGAGGAACATAGTATAGTTTACCTCTCAGACCTGTGGAGATGCAATAAATTTATGTCCAAAGAAGATCTGGAACTCCTAATTGAACACCAGATAGATAATTTTGATTATATTAAGTTAAAAAGTTTCTGTACTAACAAAACTAATGCAGACAAGATTAGGAGGGAAGCATCAAATTGGGAAATCATCTTTACATTTAAGGGTTCTGATAAAGGTCTCATCTCTAAGATATATAGAGAATTGTCTCACATTTATAAAAATTCAAGCCATTCTCCAATTGATAAATGGTCAGAGGATATGAACAGACAATTTTCAGATGATGAAATTAAAACTTTATAATCATATGAAAAGGTGCTCCAAATCACTATTGATCAGAGAAATGCAAATTTAAACAACTCTGAGGTACCACTACACACCTGTCAGATTGGCTAAGGTGACAGGAAAAGATAAAGATGAATGTTGGAGGGGATGTGGGAAAACTGGGACACTAATACATTGTTGGTGGAACTGTGAATGGATCCAACCATTCTGGAGAGCAATTTGGAGCTATGCTCAAAAAGTTATCAAACTGTGCATACCTTTTGACCCAGCAGTGTTTCTACTGGGCCTATATCCCAAAGAGATCTTAAAGTAAGGAAAGGGATTCTCATGTGCAAGAATGTTTGTGGCAGCCCTTTTTGTAGTGGCTAGAAACTGGAAACTGAAGGGATGCCCATCAATTGGAGAATGGCTGAATAAATTATGGTATATGAATTTTATGGAATATTATTGCTTTGTAAGAAATGACCAACAGGACGATTTCAGAGAGGATTGGAGAGACTTGCATGAACTGATGCTGAGTGAAATCAGCAGAACCAGGAGATCATTATACACGGCAACAACAATATTACATGATGATCAATTCTGATGGACATGGCTCTCTGCAACAAAGAATTGTCTCAAACCAGTTCCAATTCTTCACTGAAGAAGACCATATACACCCAGAGAGAGGGATATGAAACGTGGACCACAACATAACATTTTCATGCTCTCTAGTGATGTTTGCTTGCATTGTGTTTCCTTTCTCTGATTTTCTTTTTTTTTCTTGTAGATAGGATTTTTCTTGCACAACTTATCAAGTATTTCAACATTATTAACATGTAGTGGACTTCCTGCCATTTAGGGGAGGGGAGGGGACTGGGGGTAAAATTTGTAATGGAAAGCTTTGTAAAGATCAATGCTGGGGAACTACCCATACATATATTATACAAATAAAAAGCTTTAATAATAAAAAAGATTACTTTCTGTTTTTAACGTGATCTTAGGAACTGTGATCCTATTAGTACAGTCTGTTGCCTCCCTTTCTCCTTGTCACAGATTTTTTGAAAGAAATTTTCCCCTGATTATAATGTTATCTTGGTACCACTCCAAAATGCTAAGAAAATGACACCAGAAAATTCCTTGAAGTTTGGCAAGATTGAATAATTGTATCTATATGTTTATCTGTGTATATATCTTTATGTATACACACCTACATATCTATATCTGCATATGTGTATACATACACATATATGTATGTATGTGTTTGTATATACATACAGAAAGAGAGAAAGGGAGAAAAACAAAGAGAGAGAGAGACAGAGAGAGAGAGACAGAGAGAGAAGGAAGGGAAGAATATTACAATCACAAGCAATTGCCTTTTGAGTTTTGTGTGTATATATACGTGTTTCTGTGTGTATTTTTCCATCTACTTTTCTTCCTCCTTCAGTCTATAGTAACTAAATATATAGATTTAGATATAGACATATGCATATGTACATATATATATATATATTATATACATACATACACACACATACACATACACGTTTCCTATTTCAAAAAAGCAAGGAAAATGAAACAGAAAAGTTAGCCAACTGAAAGTGCCTGTTCTTTTTGCAAATGAGAAAAATATCAGGGGTCCAGAGTTTGGAGCATATAAATAACAGTTCCACCCTACTATAATATAGATAAGGGATATTCCTAACCTCTAGACTGCAAAGTTGTTCAAGCAAGGAGAGATAGAGTAAATATCTTGTTATGATTTAAGGACCCTATTAATTTCACTATTTCTTCTGATACCATTAATACTTTTACAATGGGACCAAACTTTTTCTTTTACACTGAATTAGAATTTAGGCTTCTCTGCCTAGATAATTGATTGGAGAAGATTGATATTACAACTTTTATTCATTTTTTTCCACAATGACTTCCATATTTCTGATAACATTTATTTCTGATTGCAGATTTCAGTGTAAGATACGGCAAAGAAAAAAGAACATAAGCATACTGAGTTGCTTCTGCTTTTCCTTCAACTACTACTTTAGTAGTAGCAGTAGTACTAGTACTAGTAGCAGTAGTAGTAGTAGTAGTAGTAGTAGTAGTAGTAGTAGTATCAGCAGCAATAGTAGTAGCAGTTGTAGTAGTAGTAGTAAGAAAAATGATAATAAGATTCTTTAAGGTTTTCAAAGTGCTTTATATAAAATTATATTTTACCTTCACTACAACCCTGTAATGTATGTCTTATTACTATTTTCATTTCATAGATGAGGAAACTGAGACAGACAACAGTTAAATGACCTGCTGACTATGTAAAGCTCTAAAGTCACATTTGAATTCAGATCTTCCTGACTACGTATTTTGTGCTTCATTCAGCATGACAATAAGATGTGTACCAGAATAAAAAGATGAGCGCCTATGAAGAACAGTGTAAAAAAGCCAAAAAACAAAGAGGGAGGGGTGACTAAAGATTCTAAAGTTGGATAAATGAACTATGAAATAAAAGAAAGGATCATCAATTGAAGACATATTTTGTATATTTCATAATTCAGTTTAGGCATCCATGATGTTATGAATGATCCCTGAACTTGAAATCAGGAGACCTGACTTTGAGTCTTAATTCTATTGCCTATAAATTATTTATGTGATCTCCATAAAGTCACTTGTGGTCCCTTAACTCCAGCATTCACACAATGATTATAATAATATTTGTATTTCATGGAACATTTATTAATCTTGATTTGGAGTGTTTACGAGAAGTTTATGAAGAAAACCAAAGGTTACCATGAAGATAATTGCAAATTATATGCCAATGTCTGCTGCAAAGGATGCAAAAAATAGATAAAGTCTAAAAATAACTTGACAAAATATTCTGTAAAGCCAACATATAACTTGAAATTCAGTGACTTCAAGATATATATAGGCATATGAGATGCTAGACAATCATTTATAAAACAGAACACAAAGAAAATTTTCTTCTATCTTATTATTTGATTAAAATGTTTTAATTTTGCACTAACCAAATAATCTTAATTCTCCATCTCATTGTATTTATAGTCACCTTTTTGTTTGCTAACTTGAACTCTGGTTCCAAATCTTCTTTAACTAACCTGGATAAAACATTTTGCTTTTCTAGGTTACAACTAAAGTGAGGGAGTTGGACTCTGTCACAGCAGAAACACATTTCTCCATGAAAGTTTGAAAGCAAAGAGGATTGTTGAGCTATAACTATTTAAAAATGCAGTTTTTGCAAATTGAAAATATTGTAAACCCAGGATATATTTGGATAAAAATATTCTGATATTTCAGATACAAAAGCTAGGCATGAGAAAAACTTATTGGATATCTTCAGTGATAAATGTAAACAAGTTTGAATCTCAATCTCACCAGGAGGCATAGAATTGAACTCCATGATTCCCAGGAAAAGATTATGCCCTATCAGCCTTCTTGTCCACTTTGTGGCTGATTGTGATTGTATAGTAGTTGGTATTCACTGCTGTGGCTACATCCTCTGAATTCCAGATTTTTTATTTTCAGGTGACTAGGAAATATAGTAGATATTACATTACAGTTGAGTCAGGAAGATCTGAATTTGAAAGGTAATTTTAGGATTTTAGTAGCTGTGTGACCCTGAATATGTTACTTAACCTCTCTGGCAGTTATTATCTCTGTAAAATGAAAAGGCTGCATTCAAAAGGCTTCAAAACCTCTTCTGACTCTAAAGCTATATTTTATTAGGATTGGATCATTCTTCATGACTTTTTAATTGTAGGAGAAAAAATAAGTACTCCATTTTCCACAGTGACTTGCATATTTCTGATGATGTTTATTTCTGATTGCAGATTTCAGTGTAGGATATGGTAAGAGAGAGAGAGGGGGGGAGAGAGAGAGAGAGAGAGAGAGAGAGAGAGAGAGAGAGAGAGAGAGAGAGAGAACATAAGGATACTGAGTTGCTTCTGCTACTGAGGATGTTGACTCCATTTCCAAATGGAGATTTTTGTTTCCTGAAAGGATTCTGGTTTCTTTAAGTCTTTCTTTCCTTTCTTTTCTTTCTTTCTTTCTTTCTTCCTCCCTCCCTCCCTTTGTCCCTTCCTCCCTCCTTTCCTCTTTTCCTTCCTTCCTTCCAACTTTCTTTTTTTCTTTCCTTCCTTCCTTCCAACTTTCTCTTTCTTTCCTTCCTTCCTTCCAACTTTCTCTTTCTTTCCTTCTTTCCTTTTCTTTTTCTTTCTTTCTCTTTTTCTCTTTCTTTCTTTCTTTCTTGCTTTCTTCTTTCTTTCTTTCTTTCCTCTGTATCTTTCTCTGTCTCTCTGTCTTTCCATCTCTCTGTCTGTCTGTTGGTCTGTCTGTCTCTGTCTCTCTCTGTCTCTCTCCTCTGTCTCTGTCTCTGTCTCTCTATCTTTCTCTGTCTCTCTCTCTCTCTCTGTCTGTGTCTCTCTCTGTGTGTCTTTCTTTGTGTCTCTGTGTCTCGGTGTCTCTGTCTATGTCTCTGTGTCTCTCTCTGTCTCTCTCTGTCTCTGTCTGTCTCTCTGTCTTTCTGTCTTTCTCTGTCTCTGTCTGTCTCTTTCTCTGTCTCTCTGTCTCTGTCTCCGTCTCTGTCTCTCTCTGTCTGTCTCTCTGTGTGTCTTTCTCTGTGTCTATGTCTCTGTGTCTCTCTCTGTGTCTCTGTCTCTGTGTCTCTCTCTGTGTCTCGCTCTGTCTCTGTCTGTCTCTGTCTGTCTTTCTCTGTCTCTGTCTCTCTCTTTCTCTGTCTCTGTCTCTTTGTCTCTGTCTCTGTCTCTCTGTTTTCTCTGTGTCTCTGTCTCTGTGTCTCTGTCTCTGTGTCTCTGTCTCTTTGTCTCTGTCTCTGTCTGTCTCTCTCTGTCTTTCTCCGTGTCTCTGTCTCTGTGTCTTTGTGTCTCTGTCTCTGTGTCTCTGTCTCTGTCTTTCTCTTTCTCTGTCTCTCTGTCTCTTTGTCTCTGTCTCTGTCTCTCTCTCTTTCTCTGTGTCTCTGTCTCTGTGTCTCTGTGTCTCTGTCTCTGTCTTTCTCTGTCTCTGTCTCAGTCTCTGTGTCTCTGTCTCTGTCTGTCTCTGTCTCTGTGTCTCTCTCTCTGTGTCTCTCTCTGTCTCTCGGTCTCTGTCTGTCTTTCTCTGTCTCTGTCTCCCTGTCTCTGTCTCTCTCTCTGTGTGTCTTTCTCTGTGTCTCTGTGTCTCTGTCTCTGTCTCTTTCTGTGTCTTTCTCTGTG
>JAJPUD010009145.1:38760-66515 GCA_023553655.1 Myrmecobius fasciatus | reverse complement strand
TGTGTCTCTGTCTCTGTCTCTTTCTGTGTCTTTCTCTGTGTCTCTGTCTCTGTCTTTCTCTGTCTCTCTCTTTCTGTCTCTCTCTCTCTGTCTCTGTATCTCTCCTCTCTCTGTGTCTCTCTCCTCTGTCTCTGTCTGTCTCAGTCTCTGTCTCTCTCTCTTTCTCTGTCTCTGTCTCTCTCTCTGTGTCTCTCTCTGTCTGTGTCTCTGTGTCTCTCTGTCTCTCTCTCTGTGTCCCTGTCTTTGTGTCTCTGTCTCTCTCTGTGTCTCTCTCTGTCTCTCTGTGTCTCTCTGTCTCTCTCTGTGCCTCTGTCTCTCTCTGCCTCTGTCTCTCTCTGTCTCTGTCTCTCTCTGTCTCTGTCTCTCTGTCTCTGTCTCTCTCCTCTCTCTCTGTCTCTCTCCTCTGTCTCTGTCTCTGTCTCTGTGTCTCTGTCTCTGTCTCTCTCTCCCTCTCCTCATAGTTCACATGGTGAGGTGAATCATAGCCATGGGTCCGTAATGCATTTGGACAAGGGGGAAGCACAGAACCCAGCACTGACACCTTCCAGAAACATTTGTTTTACCTCCTTGGATGGTTCCTTATCTCCCTCCTTTATAGGAGCTGATGTGATACCTGTCAGTCAAGGGCATGGGGAATGAAGAGAGAGGAGGCCGCCCGTTTATCTGAGGTGCGCAGACCTGCTCCCGCTGACTTCTCCCTCTCTGAGACGCCGCTTTGTTTCCCCTGGCGCCCGATGACCTTGTGCTTCTCTCTGATTTGCCTCCAGGTGCCACGCATGGATGCTCCCCAGCTTAAAGCAGGGGCCGGGTCTGAGTACCCACCACATGGCCAGCGCGGAGCATTTATTCTCCCAACGTCCTCCAGTCTGGAAACGCACAGACTGGAGAGGAACGACGAGAAGAAGGAGCCAATAAGTGTGGCTGACCGCAAGAAAGGCACGAAGACCAAGAGCTAGTGCGGGCCCCCTCCGGCAGGGAAGCTGGACCGACACTGCCAGAAGCCCGCGCCCCCCTCGGCAGAAAGCCCGTTTTCTCAGCTTTGCGTATGTTGGGGGGGGGCGTGTATACATACATATATGTGTGTGTGTGTATATGTATGTGTGTATATATATATATATATATATATGGAGGGGGATACATAAAAAACTGGCATGTGTGTACATGTGTATATAACACTCACAAACAGGTGTGTGCATACACACAAACATACATGTCTGTATATGCATGTATATATACACAAACACCATGTGTATATATTTGCGTATATAATGTGCATAAGCATATATGTGTATACAGAGAGACATATATATGTGTCTGTGTGAATCTGTATCTGTATGTACACACATGTATACCATATGCATAAATTTGCACACATATAATATACATAAACATGTGTGCATGCACACAGACACAAATGTCTCTGTATGCATGCATGTATACACACATAAGCCATATACATATATGTTCGTGATGTACACAAACATATGTGCATACACACATGTATAGCATTTTTTTTTAACCAGGATGCAGGCAGGGGGGCTTGTTGGCTAGAGTTCCAACATTCATTCAGGAATTCTAATTCCTTCTTGGATACTCTGGCCTGGCTCACTTGGACAAATCCCTTACTCTCTCTCTGTCTCAGCTTCCTCACCAGTAAAACGAGGGCTAATTTACACAGAGATTACAGGGCTATTCTCAGCCTTGCTTGGGAGGACAAAGGTACAACACTTTGCACAGTTTAAATTGCTGTGGAACGTTAGCCATCATGATGATGATGATGGTGATGATGATGATGATGATGATGATGGTAATGGTGATGATGATGATGGTGATGGTGATGATGATGATGATGATGATGATGATGATGATGATGATGGTAATGGTGATGATGGTGATGGGGATGGTGATGATGATGATGATGATGATGGTAATGGTGATGATGGTGATGGTGTTGGTGATGATGATGATGGTGATGATGGTGATGATGGTGATGATGGTGATGGTGATGGTGATGGTGATGGTGATGGTGATGATGGTGATGGTGATGGTGATGGTGATGATGATGATGACCACAATCATAACAAAGATGATGCTACAATAGCAACAATGCATGATATGTTCTTCCACGTTCTCAAATGCATTCATGGAGGGTGAACATGGAATCACAATCAGGTACCACATGGATGGTACAAGCTGGACAAGCACAGAACCCAGTATTTCTTCAGTTATTGCAATTGAAAAGCCTGCAAGCCAAGACTAAAGTGGAAGGAGTGCTGGTGCATGATTTTTTGTTTGCAGATGATTGTGTGCTCACTGCAGCCCCTGAAGCTAAGATGCAACAAAGTACAGATCAGTTCTCTGCTGCTTGGGCTAATTTTTATCTAACAACTAGAACCAAGAAAATGCAGGTATTCCATCAGTCAGTACCACACCATTCATATGTGGAAGCATGGGTTAAAACAGTTTCGAATACTGTGGAGAAATTCACTTGTTTTGGCAGCATGCTTTACAGAGAAGTGCATATAGATGATGAGATTGACATATGCATTGCCACAGTTAGTTTGGAGGCTCTGAAGGAAAGTGTAGGAGGGAACGTTGGATTATTTTCTGTGTAAGGGAGGGAAGAGAAGAAAAGGGAGGGAGAAAAAATTGGAACACAATGTTTTCCAAGGGTTAATGTTGAAAACTACCTATGTATGTAATTTGAAAAATAAACAAACTATTTTTATTTAAAAAAAAAAGTAGAAAGTTTGGAGTGAAGGAGTGTCATAGTGATTAACAAAATGAAAGTCTACAGAGCCATTGTTCTGGCTTTGTTTGCTTATGAAGCCTGGACAGCATCCAATGCCATACCAGAAAACTGAATTACTTCCATCTGAATTTTCTTAGGAAGATTCTCAAGACCACTTGCAAGGATTCAAACTTTACTGCAGAGAGTACAAATCAGCTGCATTGCCATTTTTTTTCAAATTCTAAAGGAACATTTTCTTAAAAAGATTATTTTATGAAGAACTCAGAGGGCAAATGCTCATATAGTGATCAGCAAAAGTGATATAAGGTCTCTGTTAAGAACTTGCATGATATGGGAGACTTTGGTGTAGGAGCACCCATGCCTTCATGAGAGAATGTGTTGTGCTCTATGAGCAAAGCAGAATTGAAGTAGCTCAAAGGAAACAAGAGATACACAGATTTAGAGACTCTACTCCAAATGTTTACATAAACTATGCCAAACTGTGATAAAGCATTCCAAGCTAATATTGTTCTGATCATCCATAGTCTGATACGCTATAATTTGACTCTAACATTGAGATGTCATTTTGGTTCTCTTCAAATCCCTCTATATGAGGACCTGCCAAAGATTTGAAATTAAAAGTTCTCCAAAGTCTTCTCTTCTATAGGCAAAATATCCCTAGTTCCTCCAGGTATTCATCAATTAATTAAGTAATCAAAGAGAGTGGAATCAGATGGTCCCAAATCTACTTAATTACCACATATTGACAAGAATTGTCCTTCAGATGATGAGATCATTCAGGATAAGGATTCTGCTTCTAACTGCATCTGCATGCTGCTGTAACATCTACAGGGAAATGTGAGTTGTACATATATAAATATGCATGTATATGTGCATAATGGATTGGATGCAAAAATAAATAAATGTGTAAATATGCATGGGCACACACACAACCAAATGATATGTTTCTTGGCAAAACCAGTTTGCATGATGATTTAACTGACCTGACTAAATGAGATAGTTTATCTGGTATCAGACATACTATAATCTATAGATAGACATGTTACAAAATGCCATGAACTCAATAAAAAGCAAGTGATGATGATGATGATGATGATGATACTTGAAATTCCTTCACAAAATCATAAAATATTATAGCTATGAAAGATCACATAGTCCAAAAAAAGTCATTTTGCAGATGAGTAAAGTTAAGTCCCAGATATGGAAAACTGTTCATTTAAAATCTAGTTAGTGGTGGGACATAGACTAGATAATTTTTAATAGATGGTCCTTCGACTACTTTATGCTTATCACAGCTCAAGGTAGTACTAGAAGACTGAGGGAATATAAAGTCATAGGAGACAAAACATTCCCCATTAAAAAGATGTTCAACCCTCTAATATGATTATTATATATACATATATGCATATATAAATATACATGTGTGTATGTATATATACATGAATCACTTGATAAAATGAACTAAACAAGTGTCACATGAAAATTACAGGTACAAATCATGCAGTTAATTATTAAATACTGAATGAGCCCTACTCTAAATGTATGAAGAGATATATTGTCTGTGTGATTCTATGTAGGTAACTTACTCAATCTCTCCCAAAAGCCCTTTAATTTGAGAAGCTACAGAATATGTGCAAGTTTTCAATGGTAGAGTAGCTCCTTTATTTGGGAATTCTATATATGTATGAAAGGATTTGTTCAGTACTACCTTACAGCACAAAAATGAGGGCTTTCTTATAGAGGCAGGATAGAATATTAGATAAAAATGCTAAACCTGATATCAGAAACATTTGGGTTCAAATTATGACCTTGCTACAAGCTGTGTGACACTGCAATGCAATGAATAGAGAGGATGTTGCTTAGAAGCAAAAAGGCATGAATTCAAATTAAGTTATCTCACCTTCCCTGTAAAAAGAAGGAATAAAACTTAGTATTCTCTAATGTCCCTCTATATTCCACAGACAACTACTTAATACTCTTCTACTAAACCATAAGTGTTAACCATTTTCATTGGTGGAAAAAATTTCCACAGGGGGAATTTACTACACTAACAAAATTAGTTTTATTCACAAAATATAATCTTTGAGGAAGGTTTTATGGAGGAGTCGGCAAGAAAATGATAAAGAGGAATCAAGTATTGTTTGTTTTTTATGAGCAAAAAGAAAAAATAAAGCAAAGATATGAAATAGGTCAATTCCAATCTACTATACAATTAGGGAATCAATATAGTCTTTGAAGGGCCATAGTCTGTGGTCATACTGTGGGGCAGTAGATATAATGTGGGACTTAGAGTCCAGAAAGGCCCTCATTCAAATCCTGCCTCAGACTTTTATAAGCTTTCCTGTCTTTCTAGTCTCCTTATACTACACTCTTTTCACACTCTATACCACCCACTTCTTACATTACTTCTTGGAATCCTCAATACTTTGCTCCTACTTCCATGCCTTTGTATGGCCACTTGCAGGAAAGGAATTCTCTGTCTCCTCTCCTCTGTCTTTTAGTTTCTTTAGTTTGCAAAGAACCACCTCATATCTCAACTTCTATAGGAAGCTTTTCCTAGTTCCCCATCTAAGCTGTTAATAACTTGTTCCCCTATATTAACTTCATCGATTTGCTCAGTCTCTTTGTATCTCTCTCTCTTACTGTGCATCTCTTCTATCTTTCTCTGTGTCTCTATTTCTATGTGTATCTCTCTGTCTCATTCCCTTTATATCTGCCTCTGTCTCTTCCTCTATGTGACTGTTTCCCTCCCTCCCTTCCCTCACTCTGTCTCTGTCTCTGTCTGTCTCTGTCTCTCTGACTCTCTCTTTCCCTTTGTCTCTGTCTCTCTGTCTCTCCCTCTCTGTCTTTCTGTCTCTGTCTGTCCTTTCTCTCTGTTTCTCTCTCTCTTTCTTTCTCTGTTTCTCTCTCTGTCTTTCTCCCTCTCTTTCTCTCTCTCTCTCTTTCTCATCTATCTATCTATCTAAAGTCCTCAAGGAATGGATTGTTTCTATATTGCCTCCCCAGTGCTTAAGCCAATGTCTGGAATAAAGTATGTTTTTCATTTATATATATTGAGTGACTGAGTCTCCCCACTAGGGAAAACACAACCTTTTGAACCTTGGTGTCTTCATCCAAAAAAGAAGTATGCTGAAATAAATGTTCTTTTGAGTTCCTTCCAATTCTATATCTATGATTCTATCCTCCTGCAAATCTTTTCTCTGCCCAGTGAATATATGAAATTATAACTTGACATGCAAGTGATTTAGAGGGAGGATGCTAGATATCACTAACATGCAGACAGCTGATTAGCATAATGGATAGAGTGATAGGCCCATAGTCAGGGACACCCAGGTTCAAATTCTGCCTCAGAAACTCACTAGCTGCATAATCTTGCACAAGTCACTTATTTTTTTTTCTTCAACTGCAAAATGGGGATGATAATAGAACCTACTTTTCAGAGTTGTCATGAGAATCGAATGAAATAGTTTTTATAAAGTGTCTGACACATAGTAGGTAATACATAAATGATTGCTATTATTATTGAACCTCTTGCTGAGTTCTACCGTAATTTGAAATAATGATCTAAATACTTATGGACCCCAGGAATGGTCTAATGCACCATGGCTTGGTACCCTTTCATAAACTTTGTGGACTGTGATCAAAGACTGCCTCCATTCTATCCCACAGAATTGTCCCAAAGGTTCCTGATCATCAAATGTTGCTGAAATGGTAGTTGGATTCCCCTTGATAATTTTATATATGAAAAAAACTGTCACAAACAGGGTTAGATGAGTTACCCAAGGTCACACATTGTCTATGATCCAATGTGAAATCACCAAGATGAGTCTTCATGATTCCCTGCCCAAAGCTCTATCCACTGCATCATTTATCTGCAAGTATCAATACTATTAAAACAACCACCCAATCAGGCCATGCTTTGCCACCTTGCCTTCTTTAAACCTTTCTCCCTCTCTGCTTTTGTTTATTGCACCTTTCAGAGGAACTGAAAAAATAGCCCCCTTAGGGCTGTGTCTGGAGCATCCCACCTTGTAAGCTTCTTGGTGATTGGGTAGTTGCAGTTGTAAAATATCAAAGAGCCAGCAATGAAAAAGACAATGTTTTATTTGTTTCCTGGGGATCGTGACCTCAAACCTTCCTCTAACTTTTCCCAACCTAAAGGGAATTCATTTGCTGTCTCTAAACACAGCCTCAGAGCACATTATTTTAAGATCTATTATTTACTGTGCCGGTTAGCAAGCTTTTATCTCTTATTTATGATCAGATAGGTTTTAATTGGAAACGGATTGGAAGTCATCCAGATAGGGTGGGTACCTTAGTCCCTGCTGTAAATTGATCTTAAAAACACCTGCCTGATGTGTGAAGTTATGCTAAATCTACCTTGAGCTGCTGCTTTTGCCTTTTTCTTTGCTTTCCTTTTCTTTAACTGCAACAAAACTTTTGCAGTAATGCAGCCCTAGCCAATTAAATCAAGAAAATATAAATGTCTCTCTGAGTTTGAGAGGGGCTGGGTACCTTTTTCTCTTTCTTTTTAGAACTTATTGTATTGACTACATTATGATTATAATTAAGCATTTGCATAACACTCATATTTTTTATGTTTGCCTCTGCTGCTCATCTCAGCCCTGGCTGGGAGAGAGTTTTTCCAATGCTCAGAATTAGAGAGAAGCCATCATTTGCTTAGGTACATAGCATGATAGTAAGAAGACAAAAACAAAAAGAGAAGACTGGGAAAAGAGTATGATTCATTATTTATTACTTATTTCAGTGAAGTATAAGAAAGTTTTAGGTTAGGTTCTGAGCTAATATTCCCCCCCTTTCTTTGATCCATAAAATCAGTAGATATAGGAAAGCATTATTTCTTACCAGTGGTTTTGATAACAATTAGCAGTTAATTTGCTCATAGAGTGTCCTTTGCAAGGAATCAGCCAATTACTCTAGAGTTTGTTGAACTTCTCACTGTTTGTTTGGTAGTTTGGTATTGTTTTGTTTTGTTTCTGCATGGCAAAAATATAAAGAGAACTGTATCTGAAACTCAAACATCTAAATTTGTCTTTTAGTACTGATATGTGTTTGCTTTGTACCCAAGAATAAGCTATTTAATTATTTCGAGTCTCAGTTTCCTTATCTATAAGATGGGGAATAATAATATTCTCATTGCTTACAAAATAAAATTATTATGAGGAATAATTGTACATTTTAAAGAGCAATAAAAATTCAAATGATTATAGAAATTATATCCTTGAAACCTCAATTTGAACCCTTTTTGCTACTTTTCTCCAAGTCAATGAGGTTGTTATGAACAATCTATTATGCAAATCATATTTTGATCCTCCTTCAATATAATATTCTCTACTACTAGACTATGTAATAATCAACAATGTAATTTTGGAAAACCTACTTAATTAAGAAATTCAAAAGAATGTATCAAGCCAAAAGTAAGTAATAGAAATTCTCTGTCCCCATATCAAAATGGAGGCAACTTATATGCGTTCTGGAGGTATTCTATTCTAATCTACACTGATTCATTCATCAATGTGAGAAAGAGACAGAAATACTTTGAAACTCTAGGCTGAGTTGTTAAAAGCTTAGAGTTTAGTGTCTTTTGCCTCATGGTGTCTTGGGGGAATTACTTGAACTTTTCTGGAAAGCTATTAAAGCCTCCTTGTAAAATTTGTAAAGTGTCTCGCTTTGGTAAGAAAAAGGAACTTGCTAATGTTACATATTGGTGGAAATGAATGCGCAAACCTGTATAAGAGCAGGGAAGAATGAGAAAAAGTTGACCTTTATCAGTCCCCTTCAGGAGAACCTTCTTAGTGTTGAGTTGACTTCAGGTTTCAAAAAGGAAGGTTCTGGAGACCAATCCCTCTTTAGATTACCATTGGAAACAATTCTAGTAGGACATGAGAGGAAGAAGCGCTATCCATCATATCCATATTCCAGCTTGTTACTTAAGAGACATAAGGAACTTTTTTTTGGCTGAGATCTAGACACTAAATAGGAGAGCTCACTCATTCTATTATTCAATATTATTCAATATTGTTCAAATGCTATTGCTCAATGTGACCCCATGAACCATGGCCTTTCAAGTCCTTCTGTTTTCCACATCTCTTGAAGTCTGCCCAAGTTCATGTTCATTATTTTCATCATGCTATCTATCCATCTCATCCTCTGCCATACTTCCCAACATGAGGGTCTTTTCCAATCAGTCCTGCCCTTTCATTATATGACCAAAGTAATTAAGTCGAAACTTCAATATTTGACATTTCAGTAAATAGCCTGAATTAGCATATTTTAAAGTATTGGCTGATTTTATTTCCTTCTTATGCAAGGGACTTTCAAAAGTCTTCTTCAGCACCCAAATAAAAAGTGTTGCTTCTGTGGTGCTCAGTTTTCCTTATTAATTCAATTCAGTCATTTCATAGCTTTGACAATGCAGACATTTATCAGCAAGGTGATACATCTAATTTTCAGTATAATATCTAGATTTGTCATAGCTTTCCTTTGAAGGAAAGTTCTTAATTTCATGGCTTAAGTCACTATTTGCAATGATCTTTGAGTCCAATAATATCAAATCTGACACTGCTTCCATTTGCTCCCATTTGCTAAGAAATCACAGGGTAAGATGCCGTTTTAGGTTTTTGTTTTTTGATGACAAGCTTCAAGCCTTTTCTCTTTCCTCCTCAACAAGAGAATTCTTAATTCCTCCTCAATTTTTGCCATCACAGTGATATCATCTGCATACATAAGATTATCGCTGTTTCTTATGTCAATCTTAATTCCACCTTTTGATTAATGCATTCTGACATTTCACATGATATATAAGTTAATAAATACATATTAATTAAGTTAAAAGATGATAATAATCACTCTTCTTGTACTCCTTTTCCAGTCTCTTTTTTAAATATTCCAGGACATTATGACTTAATTTTTCCCTGCAGTGAAAATTTATCTAATTAGTGAGATGTTCTTCCTATCACCACAGGTGAGTCCTTATATATCTGATTAATTTCAGGAATCTCTTCTTTCTGAACATTTGGGCTAAAGTAGCAGCAGTTTAGAAGCTAATAGAGGTTCCACTGCTCTGAACCTTGAATTCTTTGTGGTTTTGGTTTGTTTTAGTTTTAATTTTTATTTTCCCCAGTTACATATAAAAAAAAAAACAACAACATATTTCCTTATGAATCATGTTGGGGGAGAAAAATCAGACCAAAAGGGAAAAAACATGACAGAAAAAAATCAAAATAGAAATGTGAACATGCCATGTGATGATTTACATTCAATTTCCATAATTCTCTCTCTGGATGCAGATGATGTTTCCATCCAAAATTTTTTTGGGATTGCCCTGGATCATTGAACCACTGAGAAGAACCAAATCTGTCATAGTAGATCATTGCACAATCTTGCTATTCTGTGTACAATGTTTTCCTGGTTCTGCTTGTTTCACTCAGCATCAGTTCATGTAACTTTTTTCAGCTCTTTCTAAAATCAGCCTGTTCATTATTTTTTATAAAATAATAATATTCTATATATAATAACTAATTCAGCTGTTTCCCGACTCATGGGCACCTATGCATTTTCCGATTCCTTGCCACCCCCAAAAGAGCTGCTACAAACATTTTTGCATATGTGGATCCTTTGCCTTTATTATGATTTCTTTGGAATACAGACCCAGTAATGGCACTGCTGGGTCACAGTATATGCAGTTTTATAGCCCTTTGAACATAGTTCCAAATTGCTTTCCAGAATTTTTGGATCAGTTCATAATTCCACCAAAAATGCATTTGTGCCCCAGTTTTCCCATATTCCCTTCAACATTTGTCATTATCTTTTCCTGTCATATTAGCCAATTTAAGAGGTGTAAGGTGGTATTTTAGAGTTGTTTATATTTTCATTTCTCTGATAAGTAAGGATTTAGAGAATTTATTCATATAAGAATGGATTACTTTAATATATTTAACTAGGGACAAAGCCAAGATGGTAAAGAGTAGACAGAACTTTGTGGGAGCTCTTTTTGGCTTTCCTCAGCATCAACACTAGAACAAGATTCTGAACAGATTTTGGTGGCAGAACCCACAAATATTTGGAGTGTAACACATTTCCAGTATAAGATATCTTGGAAGAATTGCATAAAAGGTCTATCTGAATTGAGTAGAAGGGGACATAGCCCAGTGCAAACATGGCAGGGGGTGGCCCCATGAGAGCAATCTAGTGGGAGGGTCATAGCCAAAATACAGCTGTATTTGCCACTCTGTCCTGGTTCATAAGGCCAGTGGATCAACAGATTAGTTTTGAGACCTCTAATGCAACTACAGAAGGCAAATAGTAGGCCCCTGAACACCACCATAACAACTGGGACATGACCAGGCCCACCCAGCACAGGAAGAAAGTCTGGAGTACCACTGGCCCTGGGCAGTAAGAAGCCCTTGATGCTCTGTAGAGGAAACTCTAAACTGTCTTCCCTGTGGCCTAGAAGTAGACCTCAACCTAAAAAATGAGCAAAAAATCAAAAAGAGCTCTGACAATGGATATCTCCTAGAGAGGGAGGGAAGAATGGAACCCAAACCCTGAGGATACTAAAGGTAAAATGTTTCCAGATGAAAACATAACAGGGAATGGGAGCTGATTTCCAATTCAAAAGGCTCTCTTGGAAAAATTCAATCAGAATCTTAAGAGAGTGAGAAGAAAAATGAGGAAAGGAAATGAAAGCTTTGCAAAACAATTTAGAAAAGGAAACACAGAAATAGACTAAAGAAACCAACTCCTTGAAAAACAGAAATGTTGAAATGGAAAAAAGACAACAATTTCTTAAAAACAAAATTGGTAAAATGGAAAAAATTCAATGAACAAAACAACTCCCTTAAAAGAATAATTGCCCAAATGCAAAGGACACAAAAAAAGGTAACTGAAGAAAATTATTCACTTAAAAATAGAATTGGACAAATGTAAGTGAATAACTCAATGAGAAATTAAGAATCAGTCAAACAAAGCAAAAAAGAAAAAGAAAAAGAAGATTTAAAATACTTCATTAGAAGAACAACTGACATGGAAAAATAGATCCAGAAGAGCTAATTTAAAAACTAATGAATCCACAATGAAAAAAAAAAGAAAGAAAGAAAACTACTCTGATGTCCTGGAGCAAAAGGTTGAAATAGATATTGAAAGAATCCACTAATCATTTTCTGAAAGAGATCCCAAAATGAAAACTCCAAGGGATAATGTACCTAAATTCCAGAATCATGAGATCAAGGGAAAATATTGCAAGCAGCCATTGAATAAAAATTCAGATATCAAGGATCCAGAATCAGAATAAGCCAGGACCTAGCAAGCTTCTATTTTAAAAGGTGGAAGGGCATGGAGTATGATATTCTGGTGGACAAAGGAGCTTGGATTACAGCCAACAATGAACTACCCAGCAACACAAAGCATTATTTTCCAGAGGAAAATATGGAAATTCAATAAAAAAGGGATTTTCAATTATTTTTGATGAAAAGCCCAGAGCTGAGTTGAAAATTTGATCTTCAAATACAGAACTCAAGAGAGGCACAAGAAGGTAAAAAGTGAAGAAAAATGTTTTTATAGCTTTTTATTTTCAAAACATATGCATGAATAGTTTTCTACAACCACTTTTGAAAAATATGCTTCCAACTTTTTTCTCCCTCCCTTCCCACCACCCCCTCCCCTAGACAAGTCCTGTCCCTTGGACAAGTAATCCAATATATGTTAAATATGTGAATTCTTCCTTATATATTTCCCCGATTATCATTCTGCAAAACAATAATCATATCAAAAAGAAAAAATGAGAAAGAAAACTAAATGAAAGCAAACAACAACAATCAAAGTGAAAATACTATGTTGTGATCCACATTCAGTCCCCACAATCTTCTCTCTGAGTGCAGATAGTTCTCTCCAACACAAGACCATTGGAACTGGCCTGAATCACCTCTATTTTAAAAAGAGCCATGTCTGTAAGAATCGATCATCTTTTAGCCTTGCTGTTGCCATGTATAATGATCTCCTGGTTCCATTTCACTTAGCATCAGTTCATGTAAGTCTCTCCAGGCCTCTCTGCAATCATCTTGTTGGTAATTTCTTACAGAATAATAATATTCTATAACATTCATATACCATAACTTATTCAGCCACTCTCCAATTGATGGACATCTCTTCAGTTTCCAGTTTCTTGCCATTACAAAAAGGGCTGCCACGAACATTTTTGCATATGTGGGCCTTTTTTCCCTTTTTGTGATCTCTTTGGGACACAGATTCAGTAGAGACACTGCTGGGTCAAAGGGGATGCACAGTTTGATGACCCTTTGGTCACAGTTCCAAATTGCCTCTAAAATAGGTCGATATGCTCACAACTCCAGCAAGAATATATTAGTGTCTCCATTTTCCCACATCTCTTTTGACATTTATAATTATATTTTTCTATCAGGAAGATGTTAGTTATAACTCTTGAGAGCAGTATCTTTGTTAGGAATATACTTCGAAGATACATATATAAGTTGACTTTAATGTGATAATAAAAAATTTAAAAAACAAACAAACTAGGGAGTAGAAAATGGATTGTATCGGAAGAAAAGGAAAAAGGGAGGTAAAGGGGGTAAATAATACCACATGAAGAGGCAAAAGAAATATATTGCATTTGAGGGAAAGAAAGGGACAGAATGAGCATTGTTTGTATTTTAATGTCATCAGATTTGGCTCAAAGAGGGAATATACACATATTTAGTTTGGTAAAGAAACTTTCCTCACCCTATAGAGAAGTAGGAACAAGGGGAAAGTAAAGGAGGAGGATTCTCCATAAAATAAATCTCCCTGGGCAGATGGATTTACAAGCAAATTCTACCAAACATTAAAAGAAGTTTTAATTCTAATACTATACAACCTATTTGAGAAAATAGAATAAGGAGTCTTACCAAATTCATTTTATGACACAGATATAGTGTTGATATCTAAACCAGAAAGAATTAAAACAAAGAAAATAATAGACCAATTTCCCCAATGAATATCAATGCAAAAAAATTAAATAAAATATTACCAAAGAGATTACAGCAATTTATCACCAGGATAATACACCAAATAGGATTTATACCAGGAAAGCACAGGTTGGTTCAATATCAGGAAAGCAATTTGTATAATTGACTATATCAAAAACCGAACTAAAAGAAACCATATGACTATCTCAATAGATGCAGAAAAAGCATTTGACAAAATACAACACCCATTGCTATTAAAAATGCTATAAAACATAGTAATAAAGTTTTCCTTAAAATGATAAGTAGTATCTATCTAAAGTCACCAGCAAGCATCATATGTAATGGGGATAAAAACTAGGAGCATTTCCAGCAACATTAGAGGTGAAACTAAGTTGCTCACTATCACTATAACTATTCAATATTGTATTAGAAATGTTAGCTTTAGCAATAAGGAAAGAAAAAGAAATTAAAGGAATTAGAGTAACTAATGAGGAAACCAAATTATCACTCTTGGCAGATGATATGATCATATACTTAAAGAATCCTAGAAAATCTACTAAAAAAACTACTAGAAAATTAATTACTCCAGCAAAGTGGAAGAATATAAAATAGGGGCAGCTAGGTGGCACAGCAGATAAAGTACCAGTCCTGAAGTTAGGAGGACCTGAGTTCAAATCTGATCTCAGACACTTAATACTTCCTACTGTGTGACCCTGGGCAAGTTACTTAACCCCAACTGCCTCAGCCAAAAAAAATATATAAAATAAACCTATATAAATTTTTAACATTTCTATATTTTACCATTTCCGTCCATCACCAAGAAATAGAAAGAAAAATCCCATTTAAAATAACATAGATAATATAAAATATTTGGGGGTTGAGATGCCAAGACATTGCTAGGTATGCTATGAACACAATTACAAAATACTTTTCACAAAAATTAAGTTAGATCTAAATAACTGGAAGAATATCAAGTGCTCATGGATAAGTCAAGCTAATATAATGAAAATGACAATTCTACCTAAATTAATGTACTTATTTAGTGTCATAACAATTAAAACAGCCAAGAAATTGCTTTATAGAGCTAGGAAAATAATAAAAAAATTATTTAGGAACAATAAAAGGTCAAGTATTTTAATGGAATTAATGAAAACAATATAAATAAATGTGGCTTAGCTATCCAAACCTAAAACAATATTGTAAAGAAGTAGTGGATGAGTGGAATAGGTTAGGTTCACAATACACAATAGCCAATCATTATAGTAATTCAGCTTCTGGGATAAGAATTTATTATTTGACAAAAATTACTGGGAAAATTAGAAAATAGTATGGCAAAAACTAGGCATTAACCAATACCTAACACACTACACCAAAAAAAGATCTAAATGGGTTCACAATTTAAACATAAAATTTGATGTTATAAGCAAACAAGGAGAACAAGACAGTTTACCTCTCAGATCTGTAGAGAAGGAAGAAATTTATGACCAAAGAAGAACTAGAGAACATTATGAAATACAAAATTGACAATTTTGTTAATATCAAAGTAGAAAGGTTTTGTACAAACAAAATCCTTGAAACCAAGATTAGAAGGGAAGCAGAAAACTGGGAGAGAAAGTTTTTTTTTTTTTTTTGGTTGTTGTTTTGTTTTGTTTTACATCCAAGGCTTCTGATAAAAGCTCATTTCTAAAATATCTGTAAAAATAACTAAAATTTTTAAGAATACAAGCCATTTCTAGTCATATGAAAAAAAATTCTCTAAATTACTATTGATCAGAGAAATGCAAATTAAGACAGCTCTGAGGTACCACCTAATGTCTCTCAGATTGGCTAAGATGACAGAAAAAGATAATGACAAATGTGGGAGGGGATGTGGGAAAATTGGGCCTCTGATTCATTATTGGTGGAATTGTGAACTGATCCAACCATTCTGGAGAGCCATTTGGAACTATGTCAAAATAATTATAAATACTCTTTGACTTATCAGTGCCACTACTGTATCTGCATCACATGGAAATAATAAAGTATGAAAATGGATCCACATGCCAAATAGATTTTAGCAGCTCTTTTTGTGGTATCAAAGAATTGAAAAATGAGTGGATGCCCATCAATTGGGAAATAGCTGAATGAGTTATGGTGTATGAATATGATGGAGTGTTACTGTTCTATATTATATAATCAGCAGGCTGATTTTAGAAAAGCTGGAGAAACTTCTATGAAGCAATGAGACTTATATGAACTATGTGAAGCAAGTACAACCAAGAGAACATTGTACACAGCAACAACAAGATTATGTGATGATCAACTGTGATAGACTTGGCTCTTCAACAATGAGGTGATTCAGATCAATCTTGTGATAGAGTGAGACATCCACATCTAGAGAAAAGACTATGGGGACTGAATGTGGATCACAATATAATTTTCACCTTGTTTGTTGTTCTTTGATTGTTATATTTTTCTTTCACCTTGTTTGTCGTTCTTTGTTTGATTGTTATATTTTTCTTTCTTATTTTTGTCTTTTGATCTGATTTTTCTTGTGCATCATGATAAATGTGGAAATGTTTAGAAGAATTGCACAAGTTTAACTGTTTTGAATCACTTAATGTATAGGAAAAGAAAGGGGATAAGAAAAGTTTGGAACATAAGGTTTTACAGGGATAAATGTTGAAAATTCTTTATGTATTTTGAAAAATAAACTATTATAACAAATTTTCATATAAATATTTTCTGCTTATATTTTTTTATCTTTTATCAATTGGGGAGTAACTGTATTTTTTATAATTCAACTCAGTTCTTTATATATTTTAGAAATGAGTCCATTATCAGAAACACTATAATTTTTACCCTAGCTATCTGCTTCCTTTCTAATCTTGGCTGTGTTGGTTTTGTTTGTGCAATTTTTTTCTAATTTAATATAATCAAAATTCTCCATCTTGCATTTCATAATATTAAATAGTTCTTCTTTGGCCATAAACCTCTCTTTTCCAAAGATTTGATAGGCAAATTATTCATTGCTCTCCTAATTTTCTTATAGCATCACCCTTTATGCCCAAATCATGTACCTGTTTTGACCTTATTTTGGTATGGATTGTGAGATGTAGGCCTATGTTACATTTCTGACATATTATTTTCCAATTTTCCAGCAATTTTTGTCAAATATGAATTCTTATCCCAGAAACTGAAATGTGTTTTATCAAACACAAAATTACTATAGTCATGGATTATTATGTCTTGTGTATATGACTTATTCTGCTTATTCACTACTCTATTTCTTAACCAGTACCATATGGTTTTGTTGATTACTATTTTGTAATAGAGTTTTAGGGCTGGTCCTAGTAAATGTCATTTTTTGGAATTTTTTTTTGCATTAATTCCCTTGATATTCTTGACTTTTTATTCTTCCAGATAATTTTTGTTATTTTTTTTTAGCTCTATTACATATTTTTAGCAATTTGATTGGTATGGCACTGAAGAAGTAGACCAATTTAGGTAGAATTATCTTTTTTACATTAGCTCAGCCAACTTATGAGCAATTGATATTTTTCCAAGAGTTTTCATGTAGTTAAATATAGTTCATGATAGTTTGTTTTGGCAGGGAGACACCAACATATTTTACATTTTCTACCGTTATGAGTAATTGGATTTTCTATGTCTTGGTGGTAGTTGGATTTGTTAGTGATATATAGAAAAAACTGATGATTTGTGTGCATTTATTTTATTTCCTACAATTTTCCTAAAGCTGTTAATTATTTCAAGTAGATTTGTGGATGATTCCCTAAGATTTTCTAAGTATACCATCATATCATCTGCAAAGAGTAATAATTTTAATCTCCTCGTTGTCTACTGTAATTCTTTTATTTGTTTTTTTCTTTTCTTATTGTTAAAGCTAACATATCTAGCAAAATATTGAATAGTAATGGTGATAGTGATCGAACTACTTTTACTCCTGATCTTATTGGGAATGCTTTGCTTCTCCACATTACAAATCATGTCTGCTGATTGGTTTTAAATAGATGCTACTTATCATTTCTAAAAAATCCATTTATCCCTATAATCTAGTGTTTTTACTAGGAACAGGTGCTGTATTTTATCAAAAAAATTTTTTTTCTGCATCTATTGCAATTACCATATAATTTCTGTTATCTTTGTTATTATATGGTCAATTATGCCAATACTTTTCTTCATATTGAACCATTCCAGTATATCTGGGGCATAAATCCCACTTAATCATAGTTTGTTGTCTTGTTTATAAGTTGTTATAAACTTTATGCTAATATTTTATTTAATTTTTTTCAACAATATTCATTGGGGAGATTGGTCTGTAATTTTCTTTCTTTGTTTTGGCTCTTCCTGGTTTAGGTATCAACACCATATTTGTGTCATAGAAGGATTTTGGTAGGATTCCTTCTTTTACTAGTCTTCTAAATTGTTTATATAGCATTGGAATTAATTTCTTTAAATGTTGGGTAGAATTCACTTTTAAATCCATTTTTTTTACTTAGATTTTACTGGAGATTTTTACTTAGGAAGTTCATTGATGTCTGGTTAAATTTCATTTTTTCAAAAATGGAGTAATTTATTTCCTTTTTGTTAATCTGGGCATTAATATTTTTGAAAACATTCATCTCTTCCAATTAGCTTGTCAGATTTTTTGTCATACAGTTGGGCAAAAAAGTTCTTAATAATTGCTTTAATTTATTTTCCATTGATGGAAATTTACCCTTTCCAGTTTTGATCTTGAGTAATTTGGTTTTATTCTTTTACTGTTTTAATTCATAAAACCAACTCTTAGTTTTATCAATTAGTTCAATAGTTTTCTTATTTTCAATTTTGTCAATTTCTTTTTTGATTTTCTAATTTTTTATTTAATTGGAGGTTTTTATTTCTAGATTTTTTTATTACATGCCAAGTTTATCATTTTAATCATACAAAATTTCACCTATGAACTGCTTTGGCAGCATCCCATAGATTTTTATAGGTTGTCATCATTCTTTTGGATAAAATTATTGATTATTTTTATGATTTGTTGCTTTAGCATTCTTTCATTAAAATTACATTATTTTATTTCCAAGGTTTTAGTCTTTATTTCCCTGGTCTGTTATTGGATGTGATTTTTATTGGATTGTGATATGGAAAAGAAGAATTTACTATTTCTACCTCTATGCATTTGATTTTGAAATTTTTATGCCCTAATATGTGGTCAGTTTTTGTGTAAAGAGCATATCCTATTGAGAAAAAAATCTATATACATAAAAATATTTATAACAGTTCTCCTTTTGAAGAATTGGAAATTAAGGAGATGCCAGTCAATTGGGGGATGGATGAACAAGTTGTGGCATATAATTGTGATAATATACTATTGGACTATAACAAATAATAGACAGGTTGCTTCAGAAAGACTGGGAAGACTCACATGAACTAATACAAAGTGAAATGAACAGAACCAAGAAGAGCAATGTTGTAAGATAATCACCTGTGAATGAATAACAGCTATTCTCAGCAATACAGTGATTCAGTAAAAATTGACAAATGCCATGCAACTCCAGAGAAAGAACTAATGGCACCTGAAAATAGTTTGAAATTTATATTTAATCTTTTTTTTTATTTTTGGGTTTATTTTGGTTTTGCCTTTTCTTTTTCAAATTGGTCATATGAATAATGTGTAACAAATTGTCTTCTAAAAGCAGTTTGGGAAGGAGGGAGGGAAAGAGGGAGGGAATTTGGAATTCAAAATATTTTAATGAATATTACAAAAATTGCATGTAAATTAGAAAAAAATAAAAGTAAAATATATACCTATCATATCCCTCTTTTATATAGTACATTGTGTAAGTTTTTTATCCCCCTTTTGAAAAAAAAATATAGAGGTAACCTTAAGACTAATCTTTAAATAATTTCTCCTCTAAGTAGGCATTTAATGAATCAAAAAATGATATAAAAATGAGCCCTTCTCTGATTACAGGTCTGACTCCCCTGAGATCAAACTGGCTTTGGACCATATGCCTAATTATAAAACAGAGAGATCCCCTAAGAATAAGAATTCTTAACTTTTTTTTGTTTAGTTTTATGTACTCTTTTGACAGAGGCACTTAGTAAATAGTAACATGGATAGAGCACAGAAATACCTAGAACATAAGCCTCTAGAGGTCCTCTCTAGTTCTCCCTCAAAAAATTTTAATAAGCCTGTTAATCAGCAACTATTTGTGCAACATTGTATTTTTGCACCCTACATAGCATTAAACATAGTAATGAATTTTAAAATTTAGGAATAAGACACTAAATTGGACTCTTAAAATTCTAAGTATTATGGGAGGCCAGAGAAAGATGTCTTTATGGGCTAGAGTGTTCAGGGAAGTCCCTGAAAAGGAAATAGGATTTATGAGAGCATAGATTAAATGGCAATGACAGTTAAGGATTTTAATCAAAAGGAGCAGTTTGATGAAAGAACAAAAGATAGCTATGAGTTTGGTCTTGGTAGGGCACAAGCAGAACAATGAATGAAGACGTTTTGAGAGTAATTATATCTGGGTTTTAGAATGGAAGAAATACTGATTAAAATGATAAACATATCCCCCTGGAAAATCAACTTCAATCCATCTCAGGCTTCCCTCAGGGGAAGAGCCTCTGGATAGGAAAATGCTGTTTTAAAGGATTAAGTCGACTTTTCCAAAGAGTAAAAGAAGTGACTAGTTTGAAGAAGGTTTATTCTAAAATAAGCCCAGCAAAATGACAAATCTCTGCTCTTCAATTCTCCTTTCACAGGGTGGCTATGTAAGAATGTCTTCCATTTGACATGAACCTCAAGCCTTAGGGGAAAATGGAGCAAAAATTTAAAGAAACAAATAAAATCAAACAAAAAAGCCAGAATTTCTCCTGCAGCATTAGCTATGCTGTTTCTTTCCATATTCTGCTTTGAGAAGATTGAATTATACGGTTATTAATTCATGTCCTCTACCTCCTATAAAGGACTGCATGTAAGCTCATTGTCTAACCACAAAAACTGTCTTAAATTCTCCCTGTTACATAGGGCAGTAGCTTTTAAAACGTCCAATGTGAAGGTTTGTGGGGGAGAATTCAAACTTTTATGACTACTCTGATTTAGTTCAGCGTCTGAGACATCTAAAACTCAGAAATGCTATGAACTTTTCCAATAGGCAACATTAAATGCCCTCTGTCCCCACTCTGAACCCTCCCCAGCACACACACACCATGTAGATGGGAAATAATTCCTAAAGTTTAATAGCAATCCCCTTAGGAACTTTGGGGCCCATAAAGCATGTTGTTTTTGTGGCCATGAATAAGTACTTTCTCCTTCTCCTTCGGGCTGAGAAGCTCATTACCCACCTACCCTTCCCCACACCACCTCCAGAAACTTAATGTGTCACTCAAAGCCAGGCACCCTTTCTGCAAGAATAAAATGGAATTATTCATAACTTTGCTTGATGCCCCAAAGACTGAAAAATAGTTGTTGCCCAAGAGATGAGTGTGAGGTGCAAGATTAATAGGTAGAAGGATGCACCAGCTGTCCACTCCCTTCAAAAGGAAATCCATGTTAATCACTTTGGCTCCTAGCATCAGACTTTGGACCACAGTGTGTGTGGAGGTGGGGGGTGGGACAGTGGGGGTCCGGTGACAAGGCTCAGCCTTCAGACATCTCCTGCTAAGGGCGAGACTGGGATTAACCAGAGTGTTAGATGTCAAGAAGGAAAAGTTCCTGGGAGTACAGATCAGACCCTCAAATTTTCAGCAATTTATGAAAATGAACCTCTTCCTCAAGAATGACCGTCTGCTCAGAAAAGTTTAAATAAAAATCCTTTCAAGGCAGTCATTAAAAGGAGTGGTTTTTTGTGTGTTGCTTTCCCTTGGCTGTTTGGGAATGGATGTTTTAAAGCACAGCTAGTAAATCTGTCCCTTACCAAATGGTGTATACAATAGGACTTTATTTGGCATAGCATCTTTCATACAAACCATATTCTGAACTAGTAGGCTAACATTACACCATAAATAATATTCCACAGCAAAATACTTCTTTTTTTGTTTTTTCTGTTTGTTTTTTAATTGAAGCTGGAAAATTTCTCCCACTTTACACACACACACACACACACACACACACACACACACACACACACAGACACACACACACACATTAACAGTCTCAGCTCATATCCCTGTTACCATGAGATCTCACTGGTCATTGAATAGCTGAGATAGCAAGGAAGGAAGAGTATTCCAGGATGGGGCAATGGGAGCAGCTACAGAAGTAGCCCCCAGGAAATAGATGGAGTACCTTGTTCTTAGAATAGCAAGAGAAGGGAAATGAACTAAGAAGACATGATTTGGATGAAATAATAAAAGAACCTGAGAAGGAGTGATCCTTCTCAGGAAGAGAAGAACCAAGAGAAAAGGTGTTCCCAAAAACTGAGAGTAGAGTTTCAAAGTGAAGAGGGTGATCATCAGGATCATCAATTACAGATAATTTGAGGAGAAAAAGGATTTTTTTTTAAAAAGAAATCCTGTCAGTTAAGGGATCATTGGTAGCTTTGGTGAGAGTAGATTTAGTAAAGTGCTAGATTATAAAGGATTAAGGAGAGAGGGAAAGAAGAGGTATCTACTTTTAAAGAAGTTTAGTCAAAAATGGTAGAAAAGATACAGAATGATAATCAAGATGGAGAAATGAAGTGTGGTTTTTGAGGCCAGAAAAAAAATTGGAATATTTGTGAGCAGTAGGGAATAAAACAGTAGAGAGGAAAGGAATGAAAATAAGTGAGAGTGAGATTGACTAAAGGGGCAATCTGTTGGAGAAGATGGGATAGGTAGAGGAGTTTTACTTGGTAAAGAATATCATGTAAAACAGACCTTAGGGAGAAGATCTACATAGAAGGCATATAAATAAGATGACAATGAGGGGAAAAGAAGGAGGTACATTAAATAATCTTGATATTTTCTATAAAATACGAGACAAGGTTCTCAGATGAGAGTGGGGGGAGGGAGAGCAATGGAAGGTCTGAGGAAGTATAAAAAAATTTGGAATAGCTGCCGAGGAGAATGGGATAGTGAATTAATAAGCAGCATATGAGTGGTGAAGGCATTGAACAGTGAGAATGAACAAAGGCTGAATCTTGGAAATTGCTATTAGTAAAATGATAAGGGTTCTAAGGACTTTAGAGAGAACGTTATAAATTGGACTGGTTCACCAAGAGGTTAAGGTGTAGAAAGGAGAAACCTGGCTAGTACAGAGAAATTAGTACTAAGGGGTTGAAGGATCTGAGGTTGCAGCAGGGACAAAGAATAGAATTAGTACTTTACAGTTTATAAAGGCATTATATATCTTATCTCACTGATTATCATAGTAACTTTGTGGGATGGGTGCCATTATTAACTCCACTTTACCAGTGAGAAAAAAAGAATCTCAAATATGCTGTGTGCAACTGGACCATGCCATAGATCTATTTGCTGAGATATATCATTGCAGCAGGGGTTATTGAACCAGAATAGAAATTGAACCTGGCTTAGTAGAGATAGCTAGTGGTACAGTGGATAGAACACTGAGCCTAGAGTCAAAAAGACTGAGTTCGCTTTAGATAGTGATTAGCTGTATAACTGGGCAAGTCACACTTTTATTTGCCCCCATTTTCCTTAACTACAAAATGGGGATAGTAATAATACCTAACTAATAGAATTGGTCTGAGGATCAAAACATCCTTAATCACATTTATTAAATAATTATTAAATAAATTAAATGAAAAATTATTAAATAAATAAAATTTATTTAAAAGTGCTTAACAGAGAGCTTAGCACATATTAGGCACAATGTACATACCTATTCCCTCACCTTTAGTCATGTTGACATGGTCATTCAGTCAATAAACAATCAATAAGTATTTACTTAATATTTGCTAAATGCCAGACATGAATCTAAGTTCTGGAGATACAAAGCTCGGAAAAAACGTTGTGCTTCTCAAGGCTTTTACATTTTCATGGGGAGAATAGTTATTTGTTAGTCAAGGGTGGGACCTGGTACAGTAAGGAGAAAAGCAAGAATTCCATTATAGAAGTTGGAATTTGGTCTGAGGCTTGGAGGGACACACACTACATACATGTGTGTGTATAAAGGCAGAGTAGGAGAATAATTATAAATAGGACATTTTAGATAGATACCAATGTGTGGAGGAGTATAAACTATAAGGAAACTGAAAAAGTAGAAGAGATCCAATTAGACAAGACTATAAGTTCCAAACAGACAATTTTATTCTTACTCTTGGATGTAATAGTGAACCACTGGAATTTGTTGAGTTTATCCAAGAGGACAACATAGTCATATCTGTACTTTGGAAAAATAAACTTGGCAGCTGAGTGAATTACAGCACAGAATGAGGAGACAATTGATGCAGGAGGACAAATTAGTACTTGATAATCAAAATGAGAGTTTTGATCTATCTATGATTAACAAATAAAATATTTACCTATTTTTATCTAATCTATTTTATCTATCTATTCTAAAATAGATTTGTTAAAATAAAAATAAGGAAAGCTTACAAAACATAATGTGAATGGAAAATAACGTGATAATAGATTAAATCTGTGAGATGGAGTGGAGAACAACAACAAGCTTATAATTTTGGATGATTGTGGTAATCCAGATTGGATGAAAGTGGTGGTACCCCCTGTAGCAAGCAAGAAGGAAGATATAAAGAAGGGTGGAGTTTTATAATATGTCTTGGGGAGAACATGTTCTTTTTATCAATGTGAGATGTACAAAAGGCATTTCATAATACATAATTTGAGTTTAAAGGAGAAGTTAGGATGGAAAATATACATCTGGGAAATAATCTTCCCAGTATACACTCAACAGATAATTTAACTGATAGGAAGTAACAGAGCTTTTATTGGATGTAACCTGATGATCCAAATGAGGAGATTGAAAAGGAGAAGTTAGAAGTACCAGAATAAATTAGGGGTATGAAAATACAGAGTATAGACTATAATAAGAAAAGATGACTTAAAATATCACTGGATCTCCATCAATAAAATACACCAACATCATGCCATAATAAAGGAGAAAAAAGAATAATTCAGTCAGTTATTAATTTATGGACACAAGATTGGAGTTCCTAGTAGCTCAAAGTTCAATGGAAACTTTCTACAACTATCCAAGCAATGATTATCTAGCTTTTTATTTGGAGATCTCTAGTACAGGTGAACCCAGTACCAGCTAAGGAATCCCATTCCACTTTCAGGTAGTTCTAATATTAGAAAGTTTTCCTTGCATAATACCTAAATTTGCTACTCTTTTAGTTTCATCCATTGTCCCTACTTCTGCCTTCTGGGGCCCACCAGAACAAATCTATTTCCTTTTTCCAACTGATAGAAGACAACTGTCATGTTTCCCTTAAGTCTTTTTTTTTTCCTCCATGCTGACTCCCCTCCCTGAATTGTAACCCTGTATTGAAGAGGTTGGACTAGATGATTGAATTATGTTTCTGCTACCTGAGTAACCTTGAGAAAGTAATTTAAAACTCTATGGACCTCTTTCCTTATCTACAAAATGAGATGGTTTCTAATGTCCCATCCAATCTCCAGATCCAATGAAACATTATGAATCTCTAAGACCCCGATAAGGAAGAAGATTTTATGATTCTATTTTTTCAGTTCTAAAAAATCAAAGTTTTCTTTTCTAAGCTTACTTTTCTCACAAGTAACTTCCAGTGTGTTTCACTTAAAAAAAGTCATACTTAACGAAATGTTCAGAAAAATTCACATCTGCAATGCTAATAGCCCTCTTTCAGAGAGTGTGGACATGTCATGTCCCTTGGTTTTGAGAAGTCACTAATTTGGCCTTTAATGTTTTCTTATGTTTTGCTTTTATTTTGCTTTTTACTATTTGGGCAACTGGTCTGATCCACTCATTTGGATCCAGCAGTGCCCCTCTGGTTACTTTCCAAAAAGTTAACTAATGTGAGCCAGGGCATCTAAATCAGGGTTTTTTTTTATTTTCCTGAAACATCCTTTTCTTTGATATTTTAGAAAAGTCCATTTTATTTATTTAATTGTTGATGAATATCCTTCAGCAGGTGTGATGATAAACTTCCTAGAGGCCCCTGGAGCCAAGCACCTGCTAGCTTCTAATATGAGACTTCTCTTCTATCCTGCCTGGAGAAAGAACATCTTTCCAGAGGAGAACTGGCAGTGTCTGTCAATCAACATGTCAGGAGTTCTTAACACAGCTGTGGGCCTCCCCTTCTGCTCCCTTTGCCAGCTGGTTGGAGCCTTCCCCTCAAACTGCTTAGAGGCCTTCAAAGTTCAGGAGTGCAATCTGATCCCTCTTCTCACCCCCATCCCCATAAAAAGTACAAAGAAAAATGCATAATGTATGATAATGTTCAAAGTAGTAAGAATTAAAGTAAATGGTCTGATATAAAAAGGGTTTCAAACAGGATTAATAATTCTGCAATTTGTTATACAAAGTCAATTTTTCCACTTGCAGAGCGAAGTTGCCTGGTGGGTTTATTGGTTCACTCATTATTAGGTATATATCAATTTTATTGTTTTACATTTTTATGTGTTATAAAAAAAAAGACATCATTCATGAATAAAACATTTTGGCTCCAGGCAGCCATACACTGAGGTTGGTCAGAGAGATTACATACTCTCTTATTTGAAATAATAACAAAAAAAGAATAAAAATAAAGATCCTGCAATATGTTAGTATGTGCAAAGAAGGCCCAAGGGAATTGGGAGGTAAGTTTCTAACTCTGATAGGCCCTGTATCATCAAAGACTTTTCCTTTGGTGTGACCTTTTTATCTGGACAAGAACCTCACAATCCATAGTCTGTTCCCATTTATGAATTCTGTGATTTTCCCCATCCTGCTAAACGTTGGGGGCTTTCCTAGTTTGTAGTGGAATGGCTTCTCTCCAAATGTCACCCTAGAACACTAGTGATGATTGAGCACTTAAATTGAGCCAATGCCCTGCTACAGAGGATGTGAAGAGAAATTTGCTTGATAGATAATCATTTTATTTTTGGGTTGTTTTAATCACCCTGCACCTGGTTGGAGTTAGATATGAACAGATAAGTAGCATCAAAAGGCAGCTAAAGCTCAGTGGGGAGTATTTGCAAGTATTTATGCATTTATTTACGTATAATATGTGGCTGGCCTGCCCAAGCTCAGAAAACTAAGCGTGTCAGTAACATCAAGTTCTAAATGCTACCTAGGGCCCTGTAGATATGCCAAGATAAACAGACCATGGCAGCCAGTTTGCCATGGGCAGCCCATTCAATTCATCTGGATGCAACACAGTCAAATCAACCATATGGTAGCCCAGATCAATCATTAAAATGGCTATTGGCTAAAGGTACTTCTGAGTTCAGCAGGGGTATGTGACATTTAGTGGCAAACAGGAGAATGACATGAAGGAGAGTGTTGTATAAAGAGTCAGGGTGGAAAATAGTTTCTCTAAAGTTGTTTGCCAAATTCTCCCACATAGAATGGGAAAACTCTATTTCTTGGGTTTTTTTAGAAAAAGGAGTTGAGAATGGAGGAGGGGCAATGAGAGAATACAGTAACCCCAAATGTACTAGAACTATTCATTTTTTGCCTTTCCTGATTGCTGTCATTGTGCTACTACCTGTCTGTGTAAATAATGAACATGCTCACAAATGGATCAGAAGGGATGGGGATTTGACTGGCAAACTTTTCCACACTGAATATATATAGTTTTTACACTTAACAGTCATAGCTTCAGCTTACAGTTTTCAAGTGTCTTGAGTTTGGCCCATAGATCACTATGATACAAAGAGCCCTATATGTTGAGATGTTATATGAACAATCATAACTAGGGGAGAAATCATCAAGGCTTAGCTAGAATTTGGAGTTTTATTGCATTATTCTTTAATATATTCCTTCAGTGCCTGAGCCTGTATCTCAGATGGCAGTGGTTGTCAGTCTCATCCCAAGGGGAAATATCTCTCTCACAAAGAGAGAGAGAGAGAGAGAGAGAGAGAGAGAGAGAGAGAGAGAGAGA
>JAJPUD010009145.1:0-25421 GCA_023553655.1 Myrmecobius fasciatus | reverse complement strand
ATGTTTCAAACCACCTCCAATTGTTCACTGAAGAAAGCCATATACACCCAGAGAGAGGGATGCGAAATGTGGACCACAACATAACATTCTCATACTCCTTGATTGATGTTTGCTTACATTGTGTTTCCTTTATCTGATATATCGTTTGTGTAGATAAGATTTTTCTTGCACACCAATAATAAGTTTGGAAATATGTATACATATATTCGATTTGCCAATATTTTAACATAATTAACATGTAGTGGATATCCTGCCATCTAGGGGAGGGGTGGGGAGTTGGGGGGAAACATTTGTAACGGAAAGCTATGTAAGGGTTATTGTTGAAGATATACAATACGTCTATTATTCCCTCAGAGCCTAATCGGATGAGATGGAGATTAACAAAATTCTCATTCTGCTCCCTTTTTTTCCCCTCAATCATTATTGGTTTTCTTTGCCTCTACATGTGATATAATTTCCTTTATTTTACCTCCTTCTCCTCTTCTTCCAGTGTTATCCCTTTTCTACCTCTAATTTCTTTTTCAGTTTATCCTATCATAATAATCATAAAATCACAGTAATCATATCATAATAATCATAATGTAACTATAAATTCATAAAATCAACCCTCATTCTATAAGTATCTATAACATAAAGATAGTTCTCAAGAGTTTTTTTTTTCTTGTTACCTTTTTATGTTCTGTGTTTGTAGATCAAATTTTTTGTTCAGTTCTGGTCTTTTCAGTAGAAATAGGTGAAATTCTCCTATATCATTGAATGACCATCTTCTTCCCTGGAAGATAATGCTCATTCTAGCTGTGTATCTTATTCTTGGCTGTAATCCAAGTTCCCTTGCCCTTCGGAATATCTGATTCCAGGCCTTTCGATCCTTCAAAGTAGAAGCTGCTAGGTCCTGTGTGATCCTAATTGTGGCTCCTCAATATTTAAATTGTTTCTTTCTGGCTTCTTGTAATATCTTTTCCTTGGTATGATAATTCTGGAATTTAGCCACGATATTTCTGGGGGACTTAAATTTTGGGTTTCTTTCAGGAGGTGAGCAGTGGATTGTTTCAATAAGTATTTTGCCTTCCTGGGTCTAAGATATCAGGGCAATTTTCTTTTATGATTTCCTGGAAGATAATGTCTAGTTTCTTTTTTTCATCCTGGCTTTCAGGAAGTACTATAATCATTAGATTGCCTCTCCTAGATCTATTTTCCAGGTCAGTTGTTTTTTTCCTAGGAGATATTTAATGGTTTTTTCTCTATCTTTTCATTTTTTTTGTTTTTATTTGCCTAATTCTTGAATTCTTGATGAGTCATTTATTTCCAATTGTTCGATTCTAATTTTTAATGTTTTATTTTCTTCAGTTACTGTTTTTAGCTCCTTTTGTAATTGGCCAATTTGTTCCTTCTATTCTTTTTCCATTTTATTTTTCAGTGATCTCATTTACTTTCCCCATGTTTTTTCGAACTTTCTTTTAAGATGCTTTATGTAATCTTCAAAGAAATCCTTGTGACATGGAGTCCAGTTTGTGTCTCTCTTTGGGGCTTTTTCTAGAGTTGCTTTACCTTTAGGAGCCTCAGGATTTGAGGTCTGTTCTTCCCTCTCTCCATAAAAGTTGTCTATGGTGAGAGATCTTTTTGGATTTTTATTCATTTTTTAAAGGTATGAGGTCTGTTCTAGGTAAAGGTGGGACACCTGTTTTAATTTGCCCTGGGGCAGTTCTGCTGATTGAATTATTTCAGGTGCTGATCAGTTCTGCTGATTGATTGATTACCCCTAGGGTGTTGTGTAATGGCAGCTATGTCCAATTGCTGAGCAGGCGTTCAGTGGTTCACAATCTACCCCCCACAGAAGGCAGACCCTCCAAACCACCTGCCCACAATCAGGACAGATTGGCCCAAGAGGCCCCCAGAAGACTCCCAGGTGTGTAAAAAGCACAACGCTCCCACTCCTGTTCCGACTCCTGTGACAACTCCTGTTCCAGCTCCCTGCTCCAGCTCCCTGCTCCAGCTCTCTGCTCCAGCTCCCTGCCCTGGTCTCCCTGTGCTGTAGCCTGGGTTCAGCAGACCAACCCCCTGCCCAATTAAAACAGACCTCTTTTGAAGTTCTTCCAGAGTATTTTCTTCTAGAAATGTGTTGTCTTCCAGATATTGCGGATTTTTTTGCTTCAAAATCAGTCTGGAGGCTTCATATGTTGTTGGTTTGAGGGAAGGTTAGAGGAGGTTACAGAGACTCCTGTCTGATCTCTGCCATCTTGACAAGAAATACATTTAAAACAGAGATGCATACAGAGTAAAGGTAAAAAAGGAAGAGTAGAATTTATTATGCTTGGGCTGAGGAAAAAAAACAGGGGTAGGAAGATAAAGTAATATTACAAATAGAGCTAATTAAAAGAAATAAGAAAGGAGAATACATTTTGATAAAGGAAACAGTAAACAATGAAGTGCTAGCTACACTAAATGTATATGCAGCAAGTAGTAGAGCAGCTAAATTCCTACAGAAGATTTTAAGCTAATTACTTTCCATCTCAGAATCAGACAAACCACAAAATAACAAGAATAAAACCCGGGAGTTTAATAGAATAGTAGAAAACTTAATTATGATAGGCCTCTAGAAGAAATTGAAAAGAGATAAAAGGAAAAACATCATTTTCTTGGGATTACATGGCACTTTTATTGATTTTTATCAATAAAAATCGACTATGTATTAGGACATAAAAACCTCATGATCAAATGCAGAAAGGCAGAAATAGTAAATGCTTCATTTTTAGATCACAATGCAATAAAATTATATTCAATAAAGGGACAGGGAAATATAGACTAAAAAGAATGAATGGGTCAAACAACAAATCACATAAACAATCCATAATTTTATCCAAGAGAATGGCAATAATAAGACATTGTATAGAAACCTTTGACATGAAGCCAAAGCAGTTCTTAGGGGAAATTTTATGCCTCTAAATAGTTACATGAATAAAAGAGAGAACAAGGAGCTCAATGAATTGGACATGTAACTAAAAATATAGTAAAACAGCAATTTAAAAGCCCCCAATTAAATACCAAATTAGAAATTCTGAAACTGAAAGGTGAGTTAATAAAAGTGAAACTAGGAAAACTATAGAACTAATTAATAAAACAGACTTGGTTTTATCAAAATAATAGACAAGTCTTTGGTTAATTTTATTAGAAAAAGGAAATAAAAAACTAAATTACCAACATCAAAAATGAAAAGGGAGAACATACTACCAATGAAAAAAATAAAGCAATAATTGGGAGCTATTTTGCCCAACTGTATGGCAGCAAATCTGATAATGTCACTAAAGTATATGAATATTTACAAAAAATATAAATTGTCCAGATTAAAAGGAGAGAAAACAAATTACTTAAATCGTCCCATTTTAGAAAAAAAAATTGAACAAGTCATCAATGAACTCTCTAAGAAAAAATTTACAGGGTCAGGTGCATTCACAAGTGAATTTTATCAAATATTCAAATAACAATTAATTCTAATACTATGTAAAGTATTTGGAAGACTAGAAAAAGAAAGAGTCCTGCCAAATTACTTCTATGACATAAAGATGGTAGTGATACCTAAATGAGGAAGAGCCAAAAGAGAGAAAGAAAATTACTCATTGAGACATAAAACAGGAATGCAGCAGAAAATCAGTTAAACTATTGCCATAATAAACCATATCAATAACAAAACCAACAGAGATCATATGATAATCTCAATAGAAAAAACGTTTTGATAAAATACACATTCATTCCTAATAAAAACACTAGAGAGCATAGGGATAAAGATAATTTTCTTTTAAATAATAAGCAGTATCTAAAACCAATTGCAAGCAATATTTGTAATGAAGAGAAGCTGGATGCATTTTAATAAGCTTGTGAAATAGGGATGCCCATTATCATCACTATTGTTTAATATTATACTAGAAATATTGGCTTTAGCAATAAAAAAGAAAAGATAATTAAAGGTATTAGAATAGGCAATGAGGAGATAAAGCCATCATTCGTTGCAGATGATATAATTATATACTTAGAGAATCCTAGAAAATCATTGAAAAACCTACTTGCAATAATAAACAGCTTTAACAAAGTTGCAGGATATAAAAGAAACCCACACAAATCATCAGCATTTCTATATATTACTGGCAAAGCTAAATAGCAAGAGATAAAAAGAGAAATTCCATTTAAAATAACTGTAGACAAAATAAAATATTTGAGTGTCTATCTGCCAAGACAAACCCAGAAATTATATGAGCATCATTACAAAACATTTCTCACACAAAATCTGATCTAAAGAACTGGAAATATATCAATATCTCACATGTAAGTTGAGCTAATATGATAAAAATGACAATTCCCCCCAAATTGGTCCACTTGTTCAGTGGCATATCAATTAAACTACCAAAAACTATTTTATAAAGTTAGAAAAAATTAATAACAAAATTCGTCTGGAAGAACAAATATCAAGGGAATTCACTAAAAAAATGCATAGGATGGTGACCTCACATGACTAGATCTAAAACTATATTATAAAGCATCAAGACCATTTGGTATTGGCTAAGAAATATAGTTTTGGATCAGTGGAATAGGTTAGATACACATGACATCCCCAATTAATAATCGGCCTAAGGATATGTACAGACAATTTTCAGATGATGAAATTAAAACCACCTATATTTATATGGTTATATTGATTAGTTACCACCACATGTCTTTCAAATTGGCTAAGATGAAAGGAAAAAATAATAAAAGTTGGAGGGGATGTGGGAAAACTGGGACACTAATGCATTGTTGGTGAAGTTGTGAAATGATCCAACCATTCTGGAGAGCAAACTTGAACTATGCCCAAAGAGATATAAAACTGTGCACCCCCTTTGATCCAGCAGTGCCATTACCTGGTCTGTGTCCCAAGGAAATCCCACATGTGCAAAAATATTTGCAGCACCTCTTTTTGCGGTATCAAAGAATTGGAAAATGAGTACAAGCCCATGATTTGGGGAATGGCTGAATAAGTTGTGGAATATGAAGGTAATGGGATATTATTGTTCTATAAAAAATGAGGAGAAGGCTGATTTTAGAAAGGTCTGAAAAGACTTACATGAAGCTGCTGCTGAGTGAAACAAGTAGAACCAAGAATACAATAATAGCACAAAATAATAGCAAGAATGTGCGATGATCAACTATGAAAGACTTAGTTCTTCTCAATAGTTCAGTGATCTGAAGCAATCCCAAAAGATTTTGTATAGAAAATGTCATCTGAATCCAGACAAAGAAATATGGAGCCTGAATGTAAATCAACACATGCTATGTTCACTTCTTTTTTTTTAATCTCTCCCATAATTTTTCCCTTTTGCTCTGATTTTTTCTCTCTCAACATGATTCATATATCAATGTATATTAAAGAAAAAAGAAATAGATTTAGTAGAGTGAATATAGAGGAAATCAAAATTTTAAAAATTTAAAAAAAATACTTGACACAATAATCAATGACTCTAGTAATCTAGTATTTGAAAACTAGATTATCAAATCTACTTGATTCCAGCTTCTTGGATAATAACTTTTTCATAAAAATTGCTGGGAAAATTGGAAAATAACATGTCAGAAACTCAGCATAGATCTCACATCCAATACCAAATAAGGTCAAGATGGGTACATGTTTGGGGCATAAAGTGTAATATTATAAGCAAATCATAATTTATCTATTAGATTTGTGGAGTAAGACAGATCAAATAAATTTAGAGAACATTATAAAATGCAAAATGTACAACTTTGATTACATGAAATTAAAGTATTTACACAAACAAAGCTACCTGAAACAAGATTAAAAGGGAAGTACAAAGTTGGGGAAAATTTTTTACATCCTGTGTTTCCCTTAAAGGTCTCATTTTTAAATATATAAAGAACTATGTCAAATTTAAATGAATGCATTTTAATCCCAAACCGATAAATGGTCAAATGATATGAACAGAAAATTTTCAGAAGATGAAATTAAAGCCATCTGTAGTCATATGAAAAAATCACTATTGATAAGAGAAATGTAAATTAAAACAACTCACAGGTAGCACCTCATACCTCTGAGATTGGCTAAGATGAAAGGAAAAGATAATTCTAAATGTTGGAGGTGATGTGGAAAAACTGGCACATTGTTGCTGGACTTGTGAAATGATCCAACCATTCTGGAGAGCGATTTGGAACTATGCTCATAGGAATATAAAACTTTGCATACCTTTGGACCCACCAGTGCCATTACTGAGTCCGTATCTCAAGGAAATCATAAAAGAGGGAAAAATGAATCCACATGTGCAAACATGTTTTTATCAGCTCTTTTTTTTGATGACAATGAATTGGAAAATGAGTAGATGCCCATCAATTATGGAATGGTAAATAAGTTTTGGCATATGAAAATAATGAAATACTATTGTTTTATAAAAAATGATGAACTAGCTGAATTTAGAAAGGTCTTGATATATTTACATGAACTGATGCTGAGCAAAACAAGTGGAACCAGGAATACATTGTGTCCAGTAACAGCAAGATTGTGGATGATCAACTATGAAAGACTTGGTCTTTCTCAGTTGTTCAGTGATAGAAGACAATCCCAATAAACTTTGATTAGAAGATGCCATTTGCACCCAGAAATAGAACTATGGAAATTGAATGTAAATCAGCACATGCTATGTCTACTTTGTTTTTCCTCTCTATCATGGTTTTAACTTTTTGTTGTGATTTTTCTCTCCAAACATAATTCATCAAGTGTATCGAATATGTACTAGGATTAAAATGTGTATTAAAAATGACTTAGATCATGAAATAGATGACAAACTTATAAGTTTTGTAGATAATACAAAACTCAAAGAGCTAGAAAGCATGCAAGACAAAACAAGAAGACAAAAATATCTTTGCAGGATAGAATAACCAAATTTCCTCCCTCCAAAAAAAGGCATTAAAGAGAATAATTGTAAAATTCTATACTTGATTTTTAAAATCATTCTCACTATTATTATGAAATAGAGAAAGCCTGACTAGAAATTAGTTGATAGGGAAAAAATTCTGAAGCTTTTAAAGGTCTGCATGTTCCATATGAGTCAGCATTAATTAATAACATCCAAATATACTCTTGAAGGAGTATTTGGAGGTAAAGGAGAAAGAGGAAAAAAAGGAGGAGGAAGAGGAGGAAGAACAGAAGCAAGAAGAGGAGGAGGAAAAAGAAAAGGAGAAGATATAGAAGAAGAAAGGAAAAAAGAAAATTGAAGAAGAAAAAAATTATTTAGGAGTAAGCAGTTATCTTTGGAAGATTAAAGATCACAGTTCATCTAGTTCATTTAAAGAAATTAGAAGTCTGGTATCCTGGATAATTTTAGATTTGATGGTGACAGAATAGTTGTCTTCAAGTATTTGAAGAATCGTCATTTCATGTATAACCTCAGAAGACAGAATCAGGAAAGTAAGTGAAATCAGCATAGTCAGTTAGTCTCAAATTTAAAGGGAACAGTAGATTCCAGGAATGGATTGGGCTCCCTCACGATTAGTGGATATGCAGTCATCTTATAATCACTTGTAAGAGATGTATGGGAAATTTCTGATTACCTTTTGTTGGATATCGTGTGATCTTACAGTTTCCTCCCAAAAGTTTCAGCAGCAGCAGCATCCACATAAACCAATAAGCTTCCCTGGCCCATAAAAAATATATTACAATATCAGATGTGGGGTGTTCCTCCAGTTCAGACAACCATCTTACTAAATTATAGTGTTGGACCCAACAAATAAAATGAGAATATGGACATATCTGAATGAAAATCTTTCTGAAATCAAAACAAACAACAAAAACACTTCCTACATTAAGATCTTATTCAGGTTCTTAGTATAATCTTTACATGAGATAAGTCAGCACAATAATCTTAGCTTTTTAGTCATATTTCAGGAAGTAAGATTTTATTAAAAATATTAAGAACACTTCCATTCCACAGATAGGCATAGACATGCACTTAGTATATTAGTCATCATGAAGATTTTATCACCAAAAAAAAAAAAAACCTCATTTCCCAAAATAAAATTGCTTAGGTGCTGAGAGAGGAGGCCATGAATGGAGAGTAAAGGAAATTCTTTGCTAATCTTGAGCTTTCGACATTGGAAAGCCAAATTGCATAGGTTGACTATTCACTGAAATCACAACATAGCATAAGTGCATATCCTACCCTCGAAATGCAATTATTCTAATTACATGGCAATTACAGCACATCTACAGAGTAAATTACCTGGTTATTGGCATCCTGTGGAATAAAGTGTTCCTGTAATTTGGTCTCAATGGTGGTACGATCTTGCAGGTTTTCTCAGAAGTAGTATAGCACCTTATCAGACAATTCCCCCTCCTTCTATACCTAACTCCCTACCACTTTGGCTGGAAAAAAAAAAATTGAAGCTGTTTGTTTCCTGCAAACTTCAAGAAACTCAATTCAATTAGGACTCATTGCACAACTTGAAGTGGAATCTCAGAGACAGTCTGGAGGCAATCTCTTTAGATGTTGGAACCTGCTGAAATGACCACATTAGTGCTGCCATCCAACAGTTCAAGATGAATTATTTTTCCAATCTTCCAGGGCCTGCATTTTCTTGATCAGGAATATTTAGACATTTCTTCAGGGGGCATTAAGGTATTTGAGCATAAAATTCTGTGCTTTCTCCTAAGGCAATTTCTGTTTTATTGGGAGACGAGTACTCGCATTAAAACCCTCAGAAAACTGCTCGTTCAGAAACCAAAGCACCAGAAAATTATACAGGTCGATGTTCACCTTTTAAAAGAAACAGATAGAGTTCTCATGCACATGATTGACAAGTTCAGGAAATGAATTTCTCTTTCTCCAGAGGACAATTGCACTAGCCCTACAACACCTCCATTAATCTGCTTTGACCCTGGCCCCTGTTGCCACTGAAGTTTAGAAGACAGTTTCGCCTTTGGGGCCTACTCCATCCTTGGATCCTTGACTCAGACTGACAAGTAGAAGGGCAAGTGAATGCCATTTGTGATCTGTACACCTGTCTGCTGGGAACTAGGCTGAAACTGCTGATGTGTTACACACACGCCCTCAGGATCAGCACTGGAGAGGTAATGTCTCTCACACTCCAGTCATCTAGGTGGACCCTGAATGACTGTCTCAGTGCTGGGATATAAGGGTTCCATGCTCTATTTATTCTCTATTCAGCTCAATTTAATAAATAATATTAATGAAGACCTGCTTTATTCCTCAAGACAACAGAAAAAAAGACTTTGCCTCTGTCCAGCCCTGTAATCACTTACAAGTGATTTTAATGAGCAGCATAGTATAGTGAAAAAGGATATGGATTTTGGATATGGAATCACAGGACTTGAATTCATAGCCTGACTTCTGCCTTTTGCCTATATGATGGTGGGAAATGTAATACAGAACCTCTCCATACCTTATTTTCCTCATCTATAAAATAAGGGGATTCAGGACAACATGACCTCACATTTCACTTTAAGTTTCTACATGTATGTTGATCCTCTGACATAAAATGAAGCAAGAACTTTTTATAAAGACCTCAAGTTTAAAATAATAATAGATGAATAAATAAACAAATAAGCAGAATGGACAAATAAAGATAAAATAAATTGTTAGATGGAAAATGAATCAATTTATGCATGAACAAATGTTTTCAGAGAGCAGGAAAAGAAAAGATCAAGGAGGACTGGAGTAGATGTAGAGGGTATCCTGGGGCTATGGACCATGAAATGGTAGTACTTAGAATATCAAGAGAAAGGTAAAAGCCATTCCAGGTTAGAGTAGCACCAGTTATGAAGAAAGTAAACAACTACTTCAGGCTTCAGCTTTCTTTTTCTGCTTGCCTATTTCTTAATGAATTTCTTGTTTGCCTGTAACTTTTGTAAAAAACTGAACAGCTTCAAATACACATACACACATACATACATACAAATATATATATATATGCATATATATATATATATATTATTTTTAAAATCCCATTAAAATTGGGTTCTCTTCCTCACATAGTTCTAGTCATACTCTTCATACCCAACATGTTTTCCTCCATATTTTCCATTTTTGTTTATGTGTTAGTTTGCATTTTCTGTTAATTCTCTATTATCTTGTCTTCTTAGCCAGTTTTAAGTTCTCTGAGAGCTACTTTATTTTTTCCCTATTTCCACACACAACTATGAATAGCGTTAAATTGGAAGATTATGTTGTCATTGTTGATATTCAGTCATTTTAGTCATGTCCAATTCTTCTTGACCCCATTTGGGGTTTCCTTGGCAAAAATACTGGAATTGTTTTTCATTTCCTTCTCCAGCTCCCTTTACAGATAAAAAGATTGAGACAGGCAGGGTTAACTGATTTTGCCCAAGTGCATACAGCTGGTAAGCAATCTAGTCTCAGATGCTGGTTCAATCAACTCTCTGCCTTAGTATATGGAGTTGTCATGGTACCCAAAATTGATCAACTAATCAATCAAATACCTTTGAGTGATGACCATTTCAAAACTAGATGAGGATGGTTTTCAGATATTAGATATATATTCAAATGACCTTCTGGTTGGGTAGGACCTAAAATGGTTAGCAAAGTTTTTAAAATCTAATGTCATTAACATAACTCTATGTGACATTGGATAAAGATTATAGTCTCAAAATATTACAGATCTAAAGCTAGAAAGAACCCTACAATTGATTTAATCCAAAATTCGTTGCCTTGGATAGATGACAAAACCTGTTCTACTAGTATTATTATTTATCTCTCCAAAGAGAACGTGTGAGTCATCCTTCCTTTGAGCTATGACTTTTTTTCTCCTTGTTTCTATATAGAAAGAATGCTATGATTGATACAATTCAATTTCTCTAGCAATAAATTATTATACAAGGATGTCACATTGAAAGTATTAACAACTAAACTAACAGCAACTCTAAGAACTATTTGATGCTTACTACTCTATTCCATTTTCCACAAGTTTACAGTTATCACTGTAGAACAGAAGGGAGTCACAATGGACTGAGGACTCTTTTGTGTTTTATTTTGTTTCATGGGTTGCCATAACCAAATAATTCATTTCTGAAGAACTAGTCTACTGGTTATGAGTTTCTTTATCCTTAATCAGATTAGTACATTAAAAGCATGCACAGTCTGCCTTACCAGTCAAAATCTTCTGATTATGGAAGAGCCAGCCAGAGATGGCAATTGCCTGGTCTTGCCATTGGGAATCCACAATCATCTCAATATCACAATGAAACATTATTGTAGGATTTTCAAAAAAGGTCATCATAAATTGTTAATAAATCTTAAAAAAGCTTGATACCTTTTCCATAGCAGGTAAAAGAAAGAAGGGAGAGAAAAACACTGCACGTTCTGGAAAAAAACCACCATTGCTATTAAAACAAACTCATTTTAATCAGTTTTCACCAATATGTCACAAAAATGTCATCTAGGGACCAAAAATAAAATAGGCAAAGCCTCATACTTTATCCCTTTTTCTCAATATTTGTTTACCATTTTCAAGATCCCTAAGTGATTACAAGAAGTCCATTCAGAGAGGTTTTATTTAGGTAGTTACATTTTTTCTTTCAATCTTAATCAGGTTTTCAAGGCATTTTTTAAACACAGTTCATAGAGTGCTCAAACTGGATTAAGAAAAACCTGAGACCAAATTCTTCCTCTGACACTTGCTAGCTGTGTCACTTAAGCTCTTAGACTCTTATCCTCTGTCTGCCTCAGTTTCTTCTACTGTCAAATTTGATAATAGTTCCTACTTCCCAGAGTTGTTGTGTCAATCAAGTGAGCTAATATGTGTAAAGCACTTAGATCAATGTCTAACATAGTAAATATCTAATAAATGATTGTTTACTCCTTTCTTTGTATATTATCAATTTCTCAGTCTGCATATAAATTACAGGGATTCTGTCCAGGAATCTACATTTGAAACAGAACTGACAATAGGTCTTAGATTATCATCTATACATAGCTACATCAATGTCAAATAGAATGGGCCACATTTTAGATCCTTCAAATATGTTATGTATGGTTGAATTTCTTATTATTTGATCAAGTCACAACTTCTTTGGGTTTACTTCTCTCTTCTAAAAGACTAGTCAACTCAAACATGCTGAGAGCTTAGTTCCCATTCTCTGACTCTTAGATTTATATCCCAAACTAATGCACCACAATATTAATCATGGCTGATTACAGAAAAAATGCTTAATTCCTAGTGGATTTTAAAATGCACTGTTAAAAAGTTATAATGCACATACACCCCCTTCATATTCTAAGTCTAAAGATGCTTTCAGTATATATTTAAGCTCAGCAAAACATAAGAAACATAAAAATAAATCATATATAGCATAAAAAATCATAAGAAATTTTAGATTATTCAGTTTTGTATTATTCAGAACATCATTGATGACAGAGATGTTAACGTATGATATTATTTTTTAAAAATCCCAAATGGCATATTAGCACTTTAGAAAACTATATGCATTGAATTTTACTTGGCTATGAGGAATATACACTTGCACAATAAACTTGGCATTTACATTTTTGTCTCTGTCTGGCTCAAATCAGTGGTGTTTAATAAAGTCCTATCTGTAGCTAGCCAGACATATTTCAGTATTTAGATAGGCCTGTAACAGCATATGGTGGAGTATCTTGATCTGCAAGTTACATGGTGAAATATTATTAGTTTTCATGTCTATAACTTTTACTGCTTTATCTTTGACAAAGTCTGAAATAGTACACTGGTGACATTTTTAAAAATTAGTCTTCGGCTTTTAAAGACCACTCACTATTGTCATCTATCATTGTTCTGGAAATGTCACATTGATTTTATCCTCCCTGCAATAAATGGTAACATCCAAAAAAACAAATAATGGTCTGACACTTCAAAATCAGCTGCCACTCTTGGGTAGAGCAAAAAATAAATAAAAGGGCAATTTTGCTTGAAGGACAGGGATAAAGGGTGCGTGGAGGGGGTGGGGAGAAGGAGATCAGAATGAAACGCATTATCTGATACCAGGAATATTGACAAAGGCCCAAAGTAGCCTAAATTATAATGTCTCATCTTTTCTCCTTGAGAAATGTTGTATGAATGCTAAATGTATTTTGGACTAACAGGAATCAATTAACATTTACATACATTTAGAATACGAGTGAAAGTGCATAGATTTAAATCTAGATTAAATTTGGATAGGAAGAAATCAAGGCATTAAATGTTAGGTAAATTATTTTCAGATAACAGTATGTTGGCATGATGCCGTACCTGCAAGAGGACACAATTAGGGAGAGGTAGAAAGGAACAATGGTTAGAGCACCAGATGTTAAGTCAGGTAGATCTTAAACACTTACTTCTTGTGTGACTTCAGGCAAATAATCGACTTGAGCTGCGGTTTTCTCATCTGTAAAATGAGATCCATTCCAGCTCTGCAGACCTGTGGTTCCATGTAAATAATTGCTATTAGCAAAAATAAATGTAAAAATCATAATTATAATATTTTAACAACACTTTTAGTACTTATGTGATTAGAAGAGTATTATTCTTAAGGTCAATTTATAAAATTAAATAAGTGAATTTCATGACCTTTAAAGTCCTTTCTAGCTTTACATCTATGGATAAGTCATTTAACTTTCCTGGTTTCACATGAGAAAGTTGGTTTTATGTGATGCTTAAGATTTCTTCCACATCAAAATGTAGAAACTCCTTATCCTACAAACTAGTCCAAATGTGTGAAAATACAGAAATAAGAAAGAAAATACGAAAATAAGAAAGAATCATCTAACGTTTTCAGTTGGCTAACAGATTGGACTGTCAAATAAGATAGTTAATTCCCTATCAGTAAATCTTCAAGCAGAAACTAAATAATCACTTTTCAGTGATGTTTTAAAATAGATATCCATATCTGAAGAAGTATTACAGTAAAAGACCTTTAAAGTCCCTTTTAGCTATAAGGGTCTAATATATATTAAACACCAACATTTAAGGTATCAGGTAGATTTTTAGAACAATACTGACTTGTTTTTGGAGATTCTATTGATGGCTTTCTATTTATTGTGCTTCATTCACAGGTTTCCTAAACTTATGATTTGGAGGTCTTTTCAATAATATTTGATTTTTCTTAGAAAAGGTATAAGTGATACCCAATGTCAAGGATCCAAGACTTCTGTCCCTACTGTTGCCTTAGTATAAGAGGAATATTTGGGTCAAAAGGTTTTGCATAAAGTCAGGAAGAATACCTTAATCAAGGGAAGACAATCAAGGTCATGGATGCTCTTTTGTCATGGGAGTATTTTCTTTGCTAATATCTCAGCTCAGCATCCTAAATTGACTAATCTTAGTAAATCCAGTTATAGCTATAGGTAGTCAAGACCTAAAACACTTTTTGGATGTCATTCCCCCAATAGGGCCTAAATTCTTGGTTAGACACCTGGACTGATCAAAACTCTTAGAGAGAGAAAAGAATATTTACATCGGAGACATCCAAGTTATTATAGTCATTTCCTTATGTCAAAAGAAAGTCTCATAACTGTTAAGGACACTTCATATATACATGTACATATATGTATATATATATATGTGTATATATATACATATGTGGATGTATACATGTATATCCATCTCTCTGTAAGTATATGCCAACCTACCTACCTATCTCTTTACTTCCTGTCTCTTTTTGGAACATGGATAATATAAAATGTATTTTGCATGATTTCACATATATAATTTGATATTTTATTGTTTACTTTCTCAAAGAGTGAGGAAGGGAATAGAGATAGGAAGGGGATTTGGAATTTAAAAATGCTAAAAAAATGAACAAAATTTAATATTAAAAGTTAAATTTCTTCAAAGTTAATAGCCTCATGGCACTAGTGTCATCATTGCTTTTTGTTATTCCCATCTATTTACTAACCAATAATTCCAAATTTTTAATTCTAAACTTGTTTACTAGACATTTTTCTGAATGATTTTGTCAGAGAAAGAAAGAGAAAGGAGGGACAGATGTAGAAAGACAGGGAAAGAAAAAAAGAGGGAAGGAAGGAAGGAATGAAGGAACAAAGGAGGGAAGGAGGGAAAGAGGGAGAAAGGGAGGCAAAAAAGGAAAGTAGGAAAGAAAGAAAAGAAGGAAGAAAGGAAGGAAGGAAGGAAGGAAGGAAGGAAGGAAGAAAGGAAGGAAGGATGGATGGAAGGAAAAGATGAAGGGAGGGAGGGAGGGAGGAAGGTGAAATCCTTCCCTTCTTCAAGATACATTCCCTACTTTGGAATTTAGGTCCACAATGTTAAATCTCACATAAAGGGAGATGTCCCTGATGGACAATCAAGTCATCACATGGTTGTCTCTAGCTCCTCCTAAATCTAGTCATTTAGCATTTGATTTCTAAGACCTAAAGGAGCTACATAGAGAATTCAGTTTTACAATGGAATTGCCAAGTCATAAATTAATCATTGTATCTTGAGTTCCCATTGTAGGATATTTCAGTCTCATTAAATGTGATAGCTATACTCACATTAACCAAGATATTATGAAAACAAAGCCAAAATTGAAATATCTGTGAATTCCTATCAAGTCAATTTTTCTAGTGATTTCATATTTTCTTATATTGCATTCCTTTTTTTTCTTTTTTTTGAAGCCTCATGGAGTTATTAACTTCCATTTGCTCATTTCTAATTTTAAAGAATGTTTTCATTATTTCCTTTTCCATCTGGTAAATTCTGCTTTTTAATGCATTTTTTTCTGGAAAATTTTTGTAGATGTGTGTTTTTAACTCGGTTTTTCAAGGGTTTATTGTTTTGTTTTCTTTAGTATGTTTTGTGCCTCCTTTATCAAATAAATGATTAACTTTTTTAGAATTTTCTTGTATATTTCTTTTTCTATTTTTTTTCTGTGATTCTCTTATTTTCTTTTGAAAATTCATTTTGAGGTCTCCCAGGAAATCTTTTTTAAATCCAAGACCAATTCATATTTTCTTTTGAGGCTTTGAGTAGAGTTACCTTCTTCTTGGGTTGTGTTTTGGTGTTCCCTGTCACCACATTCTTTGTTGTTGTTGTTTCCTTACTTTCCATCTATTTTTTGACTTTTAACTTCATGTAAAATTTGGCTCTGCTCACATGGTAGAGGAAGGATTGTTCCAAGCTTCAGACTTTACTTGTTGTTTTTTTTTATAACTGTTTCCAGGGATCTGTAAGTCTTAATTCCCCCAAGGTAGAATGATCTAAAGATTGAGTTTCCTTTTTGCCCTGTCTGTGAGACTGGTCTCAGAAACACCACAAATGGTCCTCTCCCCCCTGGTACTCTGACTAGGATCTCTTCATCCTGGAAGCCACAGTGCATTGACATGCTAGTGCTCCTCTCAGAACACGAGCCTGGAACAATGCACCACAGTACTGCACCCACTGCCACCAAAGGATTCCCTGTAATCTCCTTTTGACCAGCTGTCCAAACCTCTTACTATTTCTAGGCTGAGACTTCCAGAATCCACCACTGCCAATTCAATCATCTCTCCACTGTACCATCTAGATGCACTATATATTAAGTATATGTATGTATATATACAAATATATTACATGTACATGCTATGAAATATGTATGTGCAGACATACATACACACTGCATACACAGATGCATATTTTACATATGTGATGTCACGTGTCTCTGTGTGCATGTATGTGTGCATGCACATGTCTATGAGTCTATATATACACAAACCTGCCATATACATGATGTGTGTGTTCATGTACAATTGCATGTATGCTTATGAATATGCTTATATGTGTATATTTATATGCATATGCATGCACATTTATATCCTGCTTCATAAACTATTTATATTACATGTCTATTATTAGGAAAGAGTTCTGAGAAAGCTCAAACTATTTGTTAAAAACATCCAAATTAATCTATCATATTTCAAATATACATGCATATGTGCACATTATTTCCCCCATTTCCTGATAGCTCTTTGAGGGCAAGTATTATTTTACATTTGTCTTTACATCTCCTGTGCTTAGCAATATGCCTGATACATGATGCTTAATAAATGTTTGCTAAATGACTAGTTTTGCTAAAGATCAGCCAAGTACAGAATATCATTTATCATTAGAATTTAATTCCAGGGAATTATTGGGCTCTCCAAGTGTTCTAGAACTTTCTCTACTCTGTCAATTTTAATTCCTGTAATAAAAAAATATATGTTTTTCAATTCCTTCATATCTTAAAGACATTTTCTCTATGGATTCTGAGGCTAATAGGGACACATACAAATAGTGAGCCACAAAGCTGAGATCTACACAAGGCCAAAACATTCACTTAGTAGGATAAAAATTCATTTAAACATGTTTGATATTATATAAACCAAACATTTATATTATTGATTCGCTTGGGGACGGGTTTGAATGAAGTGCTTGGGAGGGTCTGGTCTTTTGTAGATGTGCTCAATGTTCCCTGCAGAAAATGCATAGTTGCTCATGAGTCAGTAAACACATCGACATGTTTGATTCAAAGGGAAGTAGTAGGACTGATAGAGGTGAATGAACTCCTATTTTTAATTAGTTCATCAATCAAGATTCATTCATATATTTCTCAGTGCAAGAAAATGTGACGTTGGAAAAGGGAGACTTGGGAAGAGTGATTCTCTTCTTCAAGGACATTACTAGAAAGACATCCTTTGCTTACACGACTGCTCCACTCCAAGTAGTGGAAAAATCACAGAAAAAACTTAATTCTACAGTATCTTCTCTAAGCAACAGACCTCCCTCTCCAAAGAACATGAGAAAAAAATAATTTATCCCTTTCTCAGATGCATCAGAAGCCATCCCAATATTCACGGCTATGCCATCTGAAAATGACCATGAGCATTCTTAGGTAGATAAATATGTTGGCTTTGTCTGCCAGAATCAAAATTAACCCTAATGGATTGGGGCCCTTCAACTGTACAGAAAAACTTGGATAGTTTTAGAGTAAAGAGTACTATTTATTAAATCCATTTCAACCCATCCTCCAGCACTAAGACTTGCCTTGGAGGTCACCTACCACAGTCACTTTAGAAGCTCCCAGAATGATTGATGAGGCAGGCAGACCATACAGCAGAATAAAAATTCCAGAGGTAGGCAGTAAATATTTGAAAATACCTTTCAGTTTGGAGAATGGTTTATATTGTTGCTTAAAAATGTAGTTTGATGACCAGGGGACCCCACAACTGGGTGCAAAATGTTTTACAAATGATGCCCATTTGTCCTAGGCTAGAAACATTCTACCCTTTAAATGACAGCCTCATAGTGACCATTTAGGATGCATTAGAACTCGATTCCATATTTATATCATGGTCACAGACTTAGAAAAATTAGAATATTGCAAAATTAATTTCCTCTTTGTATATGGCCAAGCCAAAAGAAAAGGAAATGGTTATACCAAGTTTCAAAAATCTATCAAGTATCTTTCTGTGTGTCTCACTGAATTCATAAAAAATTATCATAATCATATTACATACACACAAGAAAAAAAGGAGAGGTCTTGAAATACTATCTCAGATGGAAATTCTGACACAGAAAAGCAGAGTATAAATTTCTAGACACTTAAGTCTAGAATATCATGAGTGAGTCCATAGCTCAACCCCTGAAAGGAATAATAATTACTATTTGACTATTTGTCAAGGTGAAGATTCCTCTGGAGAGAATGTCTTATTCAATTTGGGAGCTGAAATTACACAAGTAATTTGATATTAAATAATAGCACCAAGTAGGAAAAAAGAAAAAAAGAAAGAAAACCGGACAATGAATTGTGTGTGGGATTACAGAAATCTTAAATTATGAAGAGAACAAGGAAAGGTTCAATAGTACTTCTGCCTTAAATTTAGGTTCAGAATAACAATCAACAAAATTTCAAGATTAATATGCCCATAGATGTGAATTCTTTTTAATATCTGTAAATGAAAGGAAATATCATTTCAGAAATAGCACTTGTGTCTAATCAGTCATTTTATCCCCTAAAGTTTAATGCTTACTACAATCAAGACAATTCTAGATGACTCAATAACTATGTAAGAAGGACCCTGCTCTCATTATGAGTAAATTCCAGTATATTAGTAATGCAATTGCTAACATTATTAATAGCAAAAATGCATTAATATAACACTTTAGATTTTGGAAGGCATTTTCCTCAAACCAGTCTACTGAAATAAATGGTAAAAGCATGATTATTTCTATGTTACAGATTGGCAAACTAAGCCCTAAAAAAATTTAAGCATTTTGACTAGGATCATCCAGTTAGGAAATAAAATTGAGATACAGATATAAAAAACATGCCTATGTTCAGGAAGCTATATAGATAAAAATGCTAATAGTGGAAAGTCATATTTGAAAATGCCTAGAGAATGGTATAACAAAGATTTGGAGCATTTCAGAGAAGAGATAATCAATGAAGTCAATGGTGAATAGAAAATAATGAGCTGAGATATCCCCCCAATATTAGAAAAATGCCCCCTCTCTATCTCTTCCTGTTAGTTTTTTTTTGTTTTTCTTTACTTTCAAGTCTCTCTCTCTCTCTCTCTCTCTCTCTCTCTCTCTCTCTCTCTCTCTCTATTTGTGCTGAGGCAATTGGGGTTAAGTGACTTGCCCAGGATCAGACAGCTAGAAATTGTTGTGTCTTGAGACCAGATTTGAACTCAGGTCTTCCTGACTTCAGGCCTGGTTCTCTATCTACTGTGCCACCTAGCTGCCCCTATTTTCAAGTCTTTAATCACATTCTAACATTCTTGTGAAGTCTTTCATAAATTTCCCAGGTTGAACTGATCAGAACCATAAGAAACTATTACTGAGGCAAACACATACTTAAAAATCGTAACTGTGATTGTGAATGCAAAGAACTCATGCCTAAACTATGAAGATAAAAGATTGAACTCCAAAGTAAATCCATAAACATGCCGTTTAAAAGTAAGACTTAGGAAACATAAAAACATAATAATTCAAAATTAAAATTAGTTAATTATATAGGATTTATTATTACTTTTAAAGTACAGGTAAGGAACTAGAAAAATAATAAAATATATCTGGAAAAACAAAAGGTCAAGAGCATCAAGGCAATTAATGAAAAAAATGCAAAGGATGGTGATTTAGCAGTACCAAAACTAAAACCATATTATAAAGCAGCAGTCATCAAAACCATTTGGTTCTGGCTAAGAAATAGAATGGTGGATAAGTGGAATAGATTAGATACACATGGAACAATAATCAAAGTCTATAATAACTTAGTATTTGATAAACCCACAAACTCCAGCTTTTGGATTAAGAATTCAGTATTTGGAAAAAAAAATTCCTGGGAAAACTGGAAAATCATGTCAGAAGCTCAGCATAGACCTACATTTCATATGAAAATAACATAAAAATGGTCACATAATCTGGGCATAAAGGATGATACTATAAAGAAATTGAGATAGCAAGGCATAATTTATAGATGTTTGGAGAAGGGAGAAATTTATAATCAAAGAAGAAATAGAGAACATTATAAAATGCAAAATGGACCACTTTGATTACATTAAATTTAAAAGTTTTTATACAAACAAAATCGACAGAAACAAGATAAAAGGGAAATACAAGACTGGGAAAAAATCTTTACAGCCACTGTTTCTAACTTTCAGTTTTAAAATATATAAAGAACTGTGTCAAATTTATAAGAATACAAGCTATTCCCTGATTGATAAATGTTCAAAGGATATAAACAATTTTCAGTTGATGAAATTAAAGCCATCTATAGTCATATGAAAAAATGCTCTAAATCACTATTGATTAGAGAAATGAAATTAAAACAACTCTGAAGTACCACCTCACAGCCCTCATATTCGTTAAGCTGACAGGAAAAGATAAACTGAATTAATAAATAAAGTTAGTTGTTTTAAAGACTAATTAAATAGATAGATCTTTAGCTAATATATTAAAGGAAAAAATAAATATGAAATTGCAAAACAAATAATATAGGAAATAGAAAAATTAGAGGAAAATTTTAGAAACTATATTGCTCAACTATATGCTGACAAAATAAAAGACAAAAACAAATAGAATAGTCAACTTAACAGATAAGTAGAGAATTTTTAAAACTCATCTGAGAAAATAAAATGAACCATTAGTGAACTCTCCAAAATATAAAATTAAGGCATTTATCCAACCACTCCTATGTAAGAAAAGATGTTGTAGACTAGAGAAAAATAACACAGAGAAAGAAAATAGACAAATTTGTCTGAATTTAAAAAAAAAATAATGAATTATATAGTAAGAGAGAATCATAACAATATATTCAAAAGATTTTTCAATTTGCGAGCTTTATAAAAATAAAATGACAGTTCAATATTCAAAAACTGTAAGGATAATTGGTCCATATTAAGAAAACCAATAAAAATCTCATTTTTATATCAGTAGATGTAGAGAAAACTTTTGACAAAATAGAACACTAATTTACATTTTAAAATGACTAGACTCCAAAAAAATTACCGGTCATTTCCTTAAGATGATCAAACTAACTGAAATTATCTGTAAGAATAAACATTAGGGACCAAGCCAATGATCAAGTGGAGTTAAGGCATCAACCCAATGAATTTTCCCAATATATCTCTCCAAAGAACTTTAAAATAAGTTGTCAAATCAAATTCCAAAGCAGCTAACACATCAGAAAAGTCAGGGTGAAATTTTCCCACCTTAAACTAATTAAGAGTTTGGTAGGAGACTGACAAAGGAGTCTGGGCTAGGCTGGTACATGGCAGCAGCACTAGCATGGTGCAGCAAAAGCAAATATCAGTAGCAAAAAAAAAATCCCATAGATGGTAAGGGGATCAAATAACTGGTCACAAAGAGATTATAGGAGACCCTTTGCTGACACAGAGTGCAGCTGGCCCCAACTGGCAACTCCATTGTCAAAATGGGTCACAATTGTAGGGTCTAGAAGAGAACTTAATAGTCAGGTACAACAGAGCACAGTGCAATTTTAAGGGGCCAAAAAGCACTAAAACTTGTGGTTACAGAAGGGGAGGGGATCTTATCACAGTTCCAGGGCCAAAGGCAGGGCTAGTATTTGAATCTGCAGAGAAGCAAGAGCCTTTGCAGAATAAAGACAAGGATAGCCACGTCTACAATAATAACAGAATCACACCACCTTAGAAGCACTGAAAATTTGCAGACCCTCAGGACTACTTCTGAAAGCAACTGTATAAAAAAGCCTAGAACTTGGCATGTGAATAGGGCCCAAATTTAATAAAAATTTCAAAAAGGAGAAATCGAATGTGAAAATGATGAAATAACCACAGCAACAAAACAACTTAACAAAAACAAAACAAACAAACAAACAAAAAAAAAAACTACTACATTAGCAAGGAAGAACAAAACATTAAGTTAGAAGGCAACATTATATAAACAGCTAGAAACAAAACTTCAAGGAGAAAATGCTATTTAAATAAAAACACAACAAAAATTTCTTAAAGAATTAAAGCAAAAAGCAACAAAAGCAGAGGCAAGATAATGGAGTAAAGACAGGGACTTAGCTGAGATCACACAAATCCCCTCTTAAAAGCTTTAAAACAATCTCTTAAACTGAATCCCAAAGTGATGGAATCAACAAAAAGTCGAAGTAAAATAATTTTCTACCAGGCAGAGTCAAGATTGTAGATAGGAGATTGAGCTCTCCCCAGCTTTCCTCAGAATCAACACCAGATCAAGACTTTGAAAGGACTATGAAGTGACAGAATACACAAATATTCAGAATGTAATCATTTCCCAACTTAAAATACCTTGGAAGCATTTCAAGAACGATCTGTCTTGATTAGGTGAGAGTGGGAGGATGTGCAGGGAGAGGGGGAAAATGGCCCAGGGCAGGGCCATTGTGGGGAAATACAGTACAGGTAATCTAGTGGGAGGCTCTTGGCAAAAATAAAGCAGCATTGGCTACTCTATCATGGTTCAGAAAGCCAGTAGATCAACCAAGCAGCTATAAGACCTCCAACACAAAGCCAGAAAGCAAATTGTGAGCCCTCAAACCCCAACCTCAACCTTTAAAAATGAGCAGAAGAGCAAAAAGAGCTCTGACCATAGAAAGCTACTAATTCGCTAGAGAAAATGAGAAAACAAACCCAGAAAAGGCAGCAAAGGAAAAATGCCATCAGGTGAAGTGTCGCAGGGATATGAACTGGTCTCCAGCTCTGAAGGCTTTTTTGGAAGAGTTTTTAAAGGATCTTGAAGAGAAATAGAAGAAAAATTGAGAAAATAAATAAGGAATTTGCAGATAGGTTATGAAAGTTTTTTTAATTTTTTTTTGAGGAAGCCAATGGTTTGACTATAGAAAACAACTCATTAAAAAAATGGCAAAATGGAAAAAATATGTTGAAGAAAATCACTTCTTAAAAATATGGTTGGCTTTTATAGTGGAAGTGAAGAAGGGCAGGAGAAGGGGAGTGAATGAAACTTACTCTCATCAGAATTAGATTAAAAAAAAAAACAAGAATCTACTAGTCAGCAAAATTAAGCATTATCATTCAGGGGAATAGATGGATATTAAGTAAAATAGAGGATTTTCAACCATTTCTGATGAAAAAAAAAACAGAACTGAACAAAAATATGATTTCCAAATATAAGAGTTATGGTTAGCATAAAAAAACAGCTATGTTTTTTATCCCTACATAGGAATTTGATAGGTATAACTCTTGAGAACTCTATCCTTGTCAGGGCAGTTAGAAGGGGTATACTTAAATATAAGTATAAGGGGTATACTTAAGTGTAAGTATAAGTTGGCTTTAATGTGATTGTATAAAAATAAATTATGGATGGAAAGGGGATTGTACAGGAAGAAGAGAAAAAGGGAGGTAAAATGGATAAATTATATTACATAAAAAGGCACAAAACCTATTGCAATTGAAGGAAAGAAGGTAAGGGGGTATACATTGTTTGAATTTTTTTATTGTTTTCATCAGATTTGGCTCAAAGAAAGAATAATCAAGATATTTAGTTTGGCATAGAAATTTGTCCCAATCTATAAGGAAGTAGGAGGGAAAAACAGAAAGTAAGGAAGGATGTTAATATGAGGGAGGGCAGAAGTAGAACAGGAGAGGGATAAGAAGTAGGGGTAAAAAAAAACAGATTGAGGAAGGTGGTGGTCAAAATCAAAAGACTGGTAAGAAGGGAAAGGATGAAAGGAGAAATAAAACTACAATTTGGGGAAAAATAAGATGTTAAAAAATATGGATTTAGCAATCTAATTATGAATATGAACAGGATGAACTCTCACATAAAACAGAATCAGATAGCAGAGTGGATTAAAAAACCAGAAAAATAAACACATTTAAGGCAGAGAGATATATACAGATGAACAATAAAAGACGACCAGAACCTATTCTACTTCAGTGAAAGTATTTAATAATAACTATAAAAATAATAAAGCAGAATTAGTGTTCCTGATCTCAGATTGAGCAAAAGCAAAAATGGATCTAATTAAAAGAGGTACCTTACTTGCTAAAGGATACTATAGATAATGAAGAAAATATCAATATTATTAACAAATTATTAACTATATTAACAAATTAGCATAGAATCTAAATTACTAGAGGAGAAGTTAAGTTGCAAGAAGATATAAACACCATAATTATATTAATGGAACTAAATAAAGCAAGAAAGAAATTAAGGAGATATAAAGAATTTTAGAAAAGTTAGGTATGATAGACCTTTGTAGAAAATTGGATAGGGATAGAAAGGAATATACTATTTCTCAGTGGTACATGGTTATCAGTGGTATATGTAACCTACATAAATATTGACCATGTATTAGGGCATGAAAACATCACAATCAAATGCAGAAATTTAAAAATAGTAAATATATCTTTTTCAGATCATGATGCAATGAAAATTATAAAAGGTTCCAAAAAATATGCCAAAAATTAATTGGAAACTAAATAATCTAATCCCAAAGAACGAGTGGATCAAACAACAAATTATAAAAACAATAATTTCATCCAAGAGAATAACAAACATCCAAGAGAATTACAAAACCAATGGGATGCAACCAGAGCACTTCTTAGGGAAATGTTATATCTCTAGATGCTTACATGAATGAATAGAGAAAGAGAAGATCAATGAATTGGGCATGCAACCAAAAACTATAGAAAAAGAGCAAATTATAAACTCCCAATTAAATACCACATTTGAAAATAAGAGGAGACATTTATAAAATGGAAACTAAGAAAAATGTTGAACTAATGAAAATAAGAGTTGGTTTTATGAAAAAAAAATCAATAAACATTTTATTTAATTTGATTAGAAAAAGGAAAGGAGAAAACCAAATTAGCAATATAAAATATGAAAAGGATAAGCCTATGACCAATGGAAAGAAAATTAAGGGAATTATTACGAGCTTTGCCCAGTTGTATGCCAATTTATCTAATAATCCAAGTGAA
>JAJPUD010009144.1:0-70752 GCA_023553655.1 Myrmecobius fasciatus | reverse complement strand
TTGAAGAATTACCCACACATATGTTATGCAAATAAAATAAAATTAAATATAATTAAAAAAAATAAAAAAATAAAAAAAATAAAAGCAAGCTTGCTCTAAGAGTTACTAATGAGAACAATTAAACCAACTATAATCTTGGAGGGTAGGGAGAGAAACATAAGAAGATTCATTTTACTAATTTGCTGACCACTGGTGGATTTTAGCCATTTCACTGATTCTAGTTTTAAAATATATTATGTGCCATATATTATCCTTATTCTTTCATCTTAAGAATTATGATAATTGTTAGTTTAAATATGTTTGTACCTTCCCTGTTAAGAGTTGCTTTAAGTAAACATTTGCTTGGGTAGGCACCTTTTTATAATGGAGCATTGGACTTGTGAAATTCAAATGTACTTGGGAAATAAAAGTATAATAGAATTAAAAAAAAAAATAGAACAATAGGTCAAAAAATTTCAAGCTCTCTAGATTTCCCACACAAACAGAAGAAATTTGCCTGTCAGGATGAACATAGACTGATGAAAACAAAGAAGACATGACAAATGCCAAGCATAGTAATAGCAAAATTATATGATGATCATATTTAATAGATAGCTCTTTTCAGCAACAAAGTGATCCAAGAAATTTCCAAAAGGTGTGATGGAAAATGCCATCCACCTTCAGAGAAAGGACAATGGAGACTGAATGTAGATTGAAGCAAACTATTTTCACCTTTAATTTTTTTCTTTGTCATGGTTTTCTCTTTTGTTCTGATTCTTCTTTCACAAGATGCCTAATATGGAAATATATTAAAATAAGTATACTATATAACCAATATTTAATTTTTTTGCTGCCTTTGGAAGAGAGAGAAAACTTTGGAGCGCAAAATCTTTTTTAAAAAATGAATATTGAAAACTGTTATTATATATAATTGGAAAAATAAAACACTTAGTTTTTTAAAATAAAGTAAGGGGAATAGAGGAAAAATGGGAAGAGAAATGAGAGTAATGCAGGAAAATCATAAAACACAAATCAATTGATTGGTAAAGGAGACAAAAAAAACCTGAAAAAAAGCACCTTAAAAAAACAAAATAGGCCAAATAAATGAGACACAAAAATCAAATGCAGAAAAGAAGGCCTTTGAAAGCAGAATTGGTCAAACAGAAAATGACATGCAAAAAGTCACTGAAGAGAAAAACTTTAAAAAATTGAATTGACCACATGGTAAAGGTTGTGCAAAAGCTAATTGAAAATAAAATCATACCTTAAAAACTAAAATTGGGCAAATAAAAGCAAATGACTCTATGAGACATCAAGAATCAAACAGAATCAAAAGAATGAAAAAACAGAAGAAAATGGGAAAATATTTCATTGAAAAAACAAATGACCTGGAAAATAACTTCAGAAATTGGACTACATGAAAATCAGGATCAAAAAAGAACCTAGACATCATCTTTCAAGTCAATATCAAGGAAAACTGATCTGATAGTCTAAAACTAGAGAGTAAAATAGAAAAAGATTAAAAAAACAAAAAGGAAAAGGATCTATGTATGCAAAAATTTTCATAGCAATTTTTTGGTGGTGGCAAAGAATTAAAAATTGAGGTGTTTATAAAATGGGGAATGGCTGAACAAATTGTTGCATATGATTTGTTTTGCAATACTTATTGTACTTTAAGAAACAAAATTCTCTCAGAAAAAAACTGACATGAACTGATGCAGTGAAATGAGCAAACATTATATGCAACAACAGAATTATTATATGATGATCTATCATGAATAGCTTGACAATTCTCAGGAATACAATTCTGTAGGCCTTATGGTGAAAGGTGCTATTGATTTCCAGAGAAAGCATTGGAAGAACCTGAACGCACATCCAAGGTACTTTTTCTTTACTTAATTTTTCTTGAGTTTCTTTTTTGTCTATATTTTCTTTCACAGAATGACTTACATGAAAAGATATTTTGCATGACTACAATGTTCTACACAGAGGGAGAAAATTTGGAAAGTGAAATTTTAAGAGAAAAGGAATGTTAAAATTATTTTACATGCAATTGGGGGAAAATAAACATTAAATAAGGTTTTTAAAATGCTACTTGGTGCTTGTCATATTCAGAACCTCTTTTTTTCTCCAGGACAATACTTATGATAAACAAGTATGAGGAAGTTATAAATATATACGTATACAATTTCTTAAAAATAGAATTGATTGTATGTACATATCACTTAAAAACTACTTGGCCATACCTGTGACTCCATAGGCAGAGAGAGATCCCAGTGAATAAAATTCCCTCTTTCAATGCACAACAACTATTCTGCAACTTAGTTTTAGAGAGACTCCTGAGTCAATTGAGTGATAAAGTTAAGTGAGCTGTCTATGTAGGTCATGCAGCCAAAATGTATCAGAGCTGGGACTTGAACTTGAGTTATCCTGAGTCTGAAGTCTAGTCTTTTATTCATTAGCCAAAATGCATCTCCCATGGAATTATACAGTAATTTATTTCCAGTGCCACTTCTTTTACCTTCACAGTATCTTTATGAGGAAAAGTGGTCAACTCTCTTGTTCACATTCCATTTCCTACTTTAATTTTCACCTCTTTCAAATAAAGAATTTTCTGACAATGCAGTACATTGATGTAACCTATCTTTATTGACTAGGAATATTACTGAACCAGACTGAATGCCAGTGTAGAAGAACAAACTATAGGAGGAGATAGATACTGTTATTGTGTGATTTTATGGGCTTTAAGAAAGTCTTCAAATAATATTCTGTCATTGTCACTGGAAGGAGTTAGAAGAAGGGAAGGGAATACATATTTTAAGTGCCTATTACCTGCCAGAAGCTATGCTAAGTGCTTTACAAATTTTATTTCATCTGTTAAAATAAATGCTCACAAAAATCCTGGGAGGTAGGTGACATTATATCCCCATTTAACAGTTGAGGAAATTGAAGCAAAAAGAAGTTATATTTCTCTAGTTTCATACTATTAGTTAAGTTTCTGAGGTCAAATTTGAACACAAGAAAACACAACTTCCAGGGCTTGGCACTCTAATCATCCAATACCCCTTCTTCTATTTCCTCTATCTTTTCACTCAACAGGAGTAGAAATAGGGTTAGTTTAGATAAAGTACTTACTATATGCCAAAAATTTAAAAAATTTCTCAGGTGCTTGCATTCTAGGGGGAGATAGTAGGGATAGGGGAAGACTATATAGGGGTCTTTGATGGTAAAAAGTGCAAAGAAACTGGTTTGGAATAAGAGGTTTCTAGACCAGAAAGAAAGTTGGAAGGGAGGGGAGAAGCATGAATGAAATCTCTGATAATATGGTGAAATCTGAACAAAGAAAACTAATCATCATGTTGGCCTTTGGATGAAATTATCCACAAGAGAGGATACTGTTCTGTTTTAGGGAAAAGTACAAAATTATATTCAGAATGTGCTGGGATTCACATTTTTTTCTGGGATGGAATTTGGGAAGAAGCCATGGCAATGATTTTGTTTCATTTTTATCTTAGCCCATAAATTGCAGTGTTGGCTAACCAAAGGACATGGAATGATTGTATAAAGTTGGATTTATATGGTAGGGAAACAGCAAACAAACTACTTCAGTAGCTCATTTTCCAGTCCACCATTTTTTTTAAAATGAGATTATCTTAAATTGTCTTCTTTGTTTATATAAAAGGTTTGCAAAGATAATGTCCCTAAAGCTAAATGTTAAGTATGATTTTTAAACTCTGTACATATTTAGCAGATTACTACTAATGCATTAGTAGTGAGGCTGATAGGATAAAAATTCTCTCATTGGCAAAATAATCATGACAAAATATGTTTAGGGTGAAAAATGAATCTATTATGTCATGTGGCAGGGTATTAAATTTTGGAAGTATGAAATCCCTATCTTTTATCTACTCATGCTCTGATCTCCATTTATTTTCTAGAGGAAAGTTTTAATCATACTGTTTAAATAATTTTATTAATATAATCTAGCTATTAAAAAGAATAATTTCTGTGGGGGAAAATCAATCATCATCTAGATAAATCAATTGTTTTTGCTACTCACTATAAAGTCACCTTGGGAAAGAATGTAATGAATACTCATAATTTGCAGATTAGAAATAGAAGAAATTGTTTTACTCAACAGCTCCCCAGATCAGGGCTCATTAGATTTCTGTGTACTAATGAATGCTAAGCAGGAATAATAATGTTCATCACACTAGTGACAATTTCAGAGACCTCTAAACCCGGTGACTTACTCTTAGACCTTGACTATTTCATATTTTCTTTCATGTTTACTTATTCAATTTCCAAAATGACAATAATATTGTCCACATTCCATATGCTATATCCTATATAAGTCAAAATGCCTCTTTCTGTTGCCTTTTGGGTCACATGCATTTCCATTCTTCTGAGATGGTGATTTCCCATGATTGCCCTTCTTCCTAGACATTTCACATAGGTACTCTAAAGATGAAGGGTCTTACCAGATTATCTCAAAGTCCCCTTTTGTACCTGAAATATTTTGAATTCTGTGAGACAAGAGAAACAACAGCAATGAGAAAACCACTGAATAACTAACTGTCCAAAAATTTTGTTCTGTTCTGATTGTTTCAAAAGACTTACAAATAAAAAGGATGCATCAAAATTATAAACTGTTCTAGGAAACATAGTTAGTCCATCAGTCCATTCAGTGAAGGCACTAGGCCATGTACAGGGGAGATAGGAACAGTGCTAGCTCTCAAAGTCCCAAAGAATTTATATTCTATGAGATTGCAGGAAGGAAGGGAAGGCCAGGTAGGGAAAGACAAAGACAAGAGACTGAGAAAGAGGGAGAGAGGGAGGAAAGGAGGAATCAGGAACTGGAATGGATAATGAGCTGGGCTCAGAAGTGAATTTGGAGAAGAGATTAGACTGGGTTTAATTAGAAAAACTTGTAAAGATTTTTATCTATGGGATGACCTATGTCAAGCCGATCCTGAATACAAAAGCATGTCTTTTTTTTAAATACCTTTTTATTTTCAAACTACACGCAAAGATAATTTTCAACATTCACCCTTATAAAAAGACATTCCAAGTTTTTCTCCCTCCCATCCCCCATCTTTTTCTCTTGACAACAAGCAATCCAATATGTTAAACGTGCAATAAAAATTCTTCTATACATATTTCCACATTTATGCTGCACAAGAAAAATCAAACCAAAAAGGAAAAAAATAAGGAAAAAAAGCAAGCAAACAACAAAAACGGTGCAAATACTATGTTGTGATCCACATTCAGTCCCCACGTTCTTCTTTCTAGATGGAGATGGCTCTCCCCTTCACAAGTCCATTGAAGTTAGCCTGAGTCACTTCATTGTTGAAAAGAGCCAAGTCCAGAAGAGTTGATTACCCATAATCTTGTTGCCATTGTGTACAATGATTTCCTGGTTCTGCTCACTTCACTCAGCATCAGTTCATGTAAGTCTCTCCAGACCTGTCTAAAATCATCCTGCTGATTGTTTTTTACACAACAATAATATTCCATGTTACTCATACACCATAATTTATTCAGCCATTCTCCAATTGAAGGGCATCCACTTAGTTTTCAGATCTTTGCTATTATAAGAAGAAGCCCATATTTTTTTTAACTCAGCTATGGAACAGTACTGTCTCAGGAAAATCAAAATGACTCAAAAGCCAACAGATAGAGCTATAGTGAATGTAGTTAATAAAAAAAATAATAGCTAACAGTTACTTGTTTAGTGTTCTAGAGTTTACAAAACACTCTTCATGTTTACAGACCATTCTGTGAGCTATGTGGTATTATTAACCCAATTTTACAGATAGGGAAACTGAGGCTGAGGATGGCTCAGTAATTTCCCAGTTCTTCATTTACAAGATCAGCACTCTTATGTATTGAAGTATAACAGTTAGTTTCACATATGAATGACATTCAAGTTATACACATTTATTTAGTTAGTTGTTTGCTTCTTCATACATTCATTCATTTATTATTTATTATCAGATGTGATTTCTTCATATAGGAAACTTTCAGCGAGGGACTGCTTCTATCAATGCAATCTATCACCTCCTTTACAACTTAGTGTCTTTGGGAGTTTGCTGAGACACTGAGACTAATGGGTCACACAGCCAGTATGTGGCAGAGGCCAGATTTGAGTCCAGACCTTCCTGACTCAGACTGGCTCTTTATTATTCACTGTGGCACACTACCTACTATTCTTTCATGTAAGGCCAGAAAACAAGGTGGGCTGGTTATATAGCATGTAGTAGTTATAAAAAAAAATTATAACTGGCAGGTTAGGTGGTGGGATAGCTACCTATACAATCATTCAAATGGTAAACTAACCTTGTCTGGGTCTGATTTTTCCTAAGCCAGAAGGATCTCCTCTCTCCTTATCTGACAGACTAAGAACTTACTTCCCAATTCTTTCCAATTACCACAATATACTCAAAAAGTCAATTGATCTTGTGAGGAAGGTTAGTTTCAGTATCCCTAAGGAAGGCATCTATTTCTTTCCTATGCTCCAGTTGCCTATAAGCAATACATATTGCAGGACAGAAATGTCAAAGATCCCATTGAGCAACATTGTAGAATGCTTCCTGAACCAGATTAAAAAGTAATTTGGTCACAAATGACAAGATAAATAAAACTACAAAAAAATTAGATAATATTACATCTTAAAAAGTAAGCCAATACATTAGCCACAGAAATATTTATGTATGGATTAGTGGTCCTGTTTATATTTGAGTTTAACCAATGTAAGAGATCTCGGCAGTCAGAGATTGTAATTAACCATGTAGGAACAAGCAGGTAATCAATAATGAGGAAAAAAAGTAATATATTGCTTGTAGCCTAAGGATAAAGGTGAGCATACCATTTTTGAGAAAGTCTATCACTGCCCAAATTATCCTGGCTGAATGGAGACCACTGGAGAGAAGGTATGGAGTCACATATGTTGTACTGTTTTAAAAAGTAGTCAGCATGCACTTGGAAGGAGCAGTGTTTGGACTGTAATTATTCAGCCGTAACAGAGATAGTCAGGTGGTGCAGTGGATACAGGGCCAGGGCTGCTGGGATGTTAAGAAGACTCATCTTCCTGAAATCAAATCTGACCTCAGACACTTATTACCTGGGTGACCCTGGACAAGTCACTTAACCCTATTTTCCTCAGTTTCTTCATCTGTAAAATGAGCCAGAGAAGAATATGAGTTTCTACTCCAATATCTTTGCCAAGAAGCCACCAAATGGGGTCACAAAGAGTTAAATATGATTGAACAAAAACACTACCACCTTAAATGAAGGATAACATGAGCTGATCTGCCTTCCCTGTACCTGGCTTAGATGGAGAAATCTTTGATTTTTCTCAGTCCCCTGTTAGAACAATTATAATCTTAAGTTAAAAGTAACAAAGGTCTCAGCTAAATTCGTCTCATGGGGAAGAGGGCAATCTAGTCAAATTGGCTGATGAGAGTGAAGAGAAACATCAACTGGAGAAGACTTTTAAGTTCAAGCCTCAGTCTTTATCTAATTTAATAATTTCTAAGCAACTTGGAATCCATAAATTCCTAGAGGTATGTGGATATATTTTAAGGGATCTGCAAACTTGAATGAGAAAAAACATTTTTAAATTAATGAATTAATTATTTTACCTTTTTTTTCAAAATACGTGCATAGAAAGTTTTCAACATTCACCTTTGCAAAATTTTGTGTTCCAGATTTTTATCCCTCTACTCCCTTCCTTAGACAATAAGTAATCCAATATATGTTAAACAGGTGCAATTTTTCTGCATATATTTTCACATTTATCATTCTGGACAAGAAAAATCAGATCAAAAAGGGAAAAAATGAGAAAGAAAACAAAAAACAAGTAAACAACAACAAAAAAGTGAAAATATTATGTTATGATCCATACTCATTCCATGTAATCTGGGTGCAGATGGCTCTCTCCATCACAAAACCAATGGAACTGGCCTGGATCATTGCATTGTTGAAAAAAGCCACATCCATCAGAATTGATAATTGTTTAACCATGTTGTTGCCATATACAATGATTTCCTGATTCTGCTTATTTCACTTAGCATCACTTCATGTAAGTCTGTCTGTCCAGACCTCTCTAAAATTATCCTCCTTATCATTTCTTATAGAACAGTAATATTCCATAGTATTCATATATCATAACTAATTCAGCCATTCTCCAACTGATGGGCAGCCACTCAGTTTCCAGTTGACACTACAAAATAGGGCTACTATAAACATTTTTGCACAGGTGGGTTCTTTTCCCATTTTTATGATTTCTTTGGGATACAAACTCAGTAGAGATATTGCTGGATCAAAGTGTATGCACATTTTGATAGCTCTTTGGGCATAGTTCCAAATCACTTTTCAGAATGCCTGGATCAGTTCACAACTCCATTCACAATGCATTAGTGTTCCCAGTTTTCCCACATCCCCTCCAACATTCGTCATTATCTTTTCCTGTCATCTTAGCCAATCTGAGAAGTGTGTAGTGGTATCTAAGGGTTGTCTTAATTAGTATTTCTCTGATTAATAGTGATTTTTATATGATCAGAAATGTTTTCAAATGACTGGAAATGGTTTCAATTTCTTCATCTGAAAATTGTCTGCTTATAACATTTGACCAATTATCAATTGGAGAATGACTCATTCTTATAAATTTGAGCCAATTCTCTATTATTTTAGAAATGAAGCCTTTATCAGAATCCTTGGATATGAAAATTTCCCCCAGTTTTCTGCTTCCTTTCTAATCTTGTCTTCATTGATTTTTGTTTGTAAAAACCTTTTTAACTTAATGTAATAAAAATTTCCCATTTTGCATTTCATAATGTATTCTAATTCTTCTTTGGCCACAAATTCCATCCTTCTCCACAGATCTAAGGTAGACTATCCTTTGTTCTTCTAATTTGTTTATAGTATAACTCTTTATGCCTAAATAATGAACCCATTTTGACCTTATGTTGTTATAGGATGTTGGGTGTTGGTCAATGTCTAGCTTCTGCCATACTATTTTCCAACTTTCCCAGCAATTTTTGTCAAATAGCAAGTTCTTATCCCAGAAGCTAGGGTTTTTGGATTTATCAAACACAAGAGTACTGTAGTCATTGACTAACTGATTGACTACTCTATTTCTTAGTCTTGGTTTTGATGACCACTACTTTACAATAGTTTTGGATCTGAGACAGCTAGATTACCTTCATTTGAATTTTTTTTCATTCATTCTTTTGAAATTCTTGATCTTTTTTTCTTCTAGATGAACTTTGTTATTATTTTTTCTAGCTCTGTAATTTCTTGGCTGTTTTATTAGTATGGCACTGAATAAGTAGATTAATTTAGATAGAGTTGTAATTTTTATTATATCAATATTTATTAATATTTTTCTTATATGACCACTAATGATATTCTTCCAATTGTTTAGATCCGACTTTCTGTCGAAAGTGTTTTGTAATTGTATTCATATAGTTCCTGAGTTTCTCTTAGCAGGTTGACTCCCAAATATTTTATATTAAATAGAATTTCTCTTTGTATCTCTTGCTGCTGGACTTTCTTGGTAACATATAAAAATGCTGATGATTTATGCATATTTATTTTGCATTCTGCAACTTTGCTAAAATTGTTAATAGTTTCTAGTAGTTTTTTAGTTGATTATATCACCATATCATCTGCAAAGAGTGATAATTTGTTTTCCTCATTACTCACTGTAATTCTTTTAATTTTTTCTTCTCTTATTGTTAAAACTCGCATTTCCAATATAATATTGAACAGCAAAAAAAATACATCTTTTATTTCAATATAATTGTTTTTCACTATAATTGCATATACTTTATTTTATAAATTTAGAACTATTATTTATTTGCATTATCAGCATAAGGGCATCTTTAGATTTGATTAGTTTTTTAATTGCTTTTTAAATTACTGTTATTACTTTGTAATAATCTTAAAGCAAATGTACATTTTTATCCTTTGCAATTATATTACATTACTAAACAAAAATATTTAAAATTTTTATTGTGTATATTTCCACTGGCTGAAACCAATTACCATATTTTACATATAATTTTCAGGTTAAATAGTATGAATGTAAATAATGCTACCACTATCTGAATATTCACACTAATTGTGACCCAATTTTACACAGGAACAAATGGAAAGGACTTTAAAAGATGAAGATAAAATGTTTATATGTAATGAACCTTAATGCCATCAGGGATCATGTTGTACTGCTTAGTGGTTCGGTCATGTTCAACTTTTCATGAGCGCATATGGGATTTCTTTTCTTTTCTTTTTTCCTGAAGCAATTGGTGTTAAGTGACTTGCCCAGGATCACACAGTTAGGAAGTATTAAGTGTCTTAGGCCAAATTTGAATTCAGGTCCTCTTGACTTCAGGGCCAGCACTCTATCCACTACACCAATTAGCTATCCCAAATATGGGGTTTCTTGACAGAAATACTGGAGTGATTTGCCATTTCCTTTTCCAGCTCATTTTTCAGATGAAGAAAATGAGGCAAAGGGTTAAGCATTTTACCCAGGGTTGCACAGCTAATAATTGTCTGAGGTTGGATTTGAACTCAGGAAGATGAGTATTCTTAATTTCAGGCTTGTCATTCTATCCAGTATACAACCTACCTAGGATTCTAATAAGACAAAAGAAGTTTAAATATTCTTGTTATGTTTTAATGATACTGAAACAAAAAAGGAAAGGCAGGAGAAAAAAGGAGGGTGCACAGGGGGGAAAGAAGGAGGAATAATAGGATATTGTTACTTAACATCATTGGGGTTTGCAAGCAAAAATCTTTATGGACATGGAAGGGATAGGGGAGAAGGCATCATTTGAATCTAATTCATATAAATTGCTCAAAGAAGCTTAAGACATAGATGCATACATAATCATACACACACACACACACACACACACACACATACACACACCTATCTATACACGCCAAGATTTTGGCATAAGAATACATTCAATTTTATGTAAACAGAGAAAAAAAGATGGAAGGTAATAAGATGATGGCAGACTGATATGGAGAATTACACAATTACCATTATACCTGTAAATATGAATGGGTTCAACTGCTCCATAAAATGGAAGAGGATAGCAGAATGGATTGGAAAGCAGTATCCAAAAATATACTATATACCAAAAATATACTTGAAACAAAAAGATTCATACAGAGTTGGGTTGGAGCCTTAACTAAACTTAAAAAATCAGGGATGAATTATGATTAAGTAAAGAAGAACAGGAAAAATTAGAGAATTAAAAGGGAATAACAGGAAAACTACATTTTGCTTAAAGGTACTATAGACTATGAATTAATTTTTAAAATTAACATAAATGCACTAACAGGCAAGGAAAAGTTAATCAAGTAACAGCAAGAAATAAATAGTAAAAATATAAGGATGAGAGGCCTCAATGTACACAGTAAAGGAAATAAATTAAGGCAAATTTGAGGTTCTACTTCCCACTTATTAGACAATGACAGAAAATGACATTGTTTGGAGAAGCTGTATGGAAAAAGGCGTATTAAGGCACTCTTAGTGGTTATTGGAATTGATCCAGCTATTCTAAATAGCAATTTGGAACTATGTCAAAAAACTATGCTCCAGTAGTACCATTTCTTACCTTTTATCCTCAAAGAAATTAAAAACCATGAAAAGGGCATATATGCATAAAATATTTATAGTAGTTCTTTTCATGATAGTCAAAAAATAAGAAAAGTGGTATCTTTCTATGGGAAAAGCCTACACCTAAATGTGTTGTGTGAATGTAATGGAATATTATTAGAAATAATGAAATGGACAATTTTAGAAGAAAATGGGAAGACCTCTGTGAAGTAATATGCAGAGCAAAATGATGAGAATTAAAAAATTTATTTTCTAATAAAATAAATACATGCTAGAGAAATCTAACTTTGAAAGACTTAAGAACTTGGACCAAAGAAATGATGAAATTATAATTTCAAAGGAATGAAGATGAAACATGCTATTCATCTTTTGACAAAGAGATAATAAAATTAAAATTCAGAAAAAAAGAATTATTTTTTAGGATATGGCAAATGTAGGAATTTTTTTGGCATAATTATTTGGCTATGTGTTGAGGCCTTGATTTTTCATGGTTTTATTTTGTTCTGATTTTTTTAACTGCTCAATGTAGCTGGGGGAGTAGCAAAAGGAACAGAATTTTAAAAAAAGAAAAGAAAAGAAAGGGTATTAATGTTGTACATATATAAATATCTATTAATCTACCATCCTATCTACATATAGATGGATCATAACTACAGATAGCAGGGTTTTTTTGTGTTTTCAAGGAACTGAAAAGGGATTCTCCATCAATTGGATAATGGCTGAATAAAGTATTATATATGAATGTAATACTGTAAGAAAGTTTCTGAGAAACTTAAGCATACATGTATGAATTGATACATTGTAAAGTGTGTACACCCAAAGCAATGTCTATTATAATATAAATGTTGTAAAAACAAGTCATTTTGAAAGCTATATCTTACAACTGATGATGAAAAATACTACTCACCTCATGATAAATAAGGCATGAATTAATATGCATAAAAATACATTTTTGGACATCATTGATAGAGAAATTTATTTTGTTTGACTATGTTTACTCATTTAAAAGAATTGCGTATTTCTTTTGTTTTCTCCAGTGATTTGGGGTAGGGGAAACGGGAAGATAAAAATAAATGCATGATAACTGGGAATAAAACAATTTTTTAAAGGATGTAGTTGTTTTAGAAAAAAAACTATATTGCTAAAGAAGCTTTTTTCCACCTACTCTTCCCTCCCCCAAACAACTGAGAGCAGACTGTCACAAGATTTTAATCACTCTTCTGTTTTTTTATCTGGAAAGGAAAGGAACAGAATCACTTCAAGAAACAAAAGCTGCTAAGAACAGATAATGGATTTTCTTTTAATGACAGGACAAAAAATACCAAGAGCTATATAATGCTAAAGCATTCATTTAATAACTGATTATTATAAACACATTTAGAGCCCAAGCTTACCTGGAAGGCTTTAACAGGCCAAAAGTTCATTTACTTAAGAGTAAAAAGGAAATGCTACTATTATTTAAGGTGAAGAACTGAGTTTTAGTAAGAAAGAATTCCAAGATATACCTAGGTATTTATATTTCTTTCACAGACTCTCAGAACTGAAAAAAACTTCAAAAGCCATCTAATATAAATGACACAATTCAAAACAAAACAAAACAAAACAAAGAAAAAACATCTCCACCACACTAATATCAAGAAGCATCCAGTCAGTATTGAAAGATATTTGTTAAAGATATATTCACTGATTCCTAAAGGAAATCCATTCCATTTTTACATAATTGTTTCTGTTTTTAATCTACATTATATTTAAACTTTCTACTTTTAAATTTCCAACCACTGTTCCCACTTCTGATTTCTAGGGTCAAGCAGAACAAGTCTAATACCTCTTCAGTGTGAAAGTTTGTATTTTTTTCAAATTCCAGCATAGTTGACACATATTTTGTAAGTGCTATCGTCAAGCTAAACATTCACAGGTTCTTTAACTTATCTTCTAATGCACAGAATCCACAACTCCCCTAGTGTGGATTGCCCTCTCTGAATATACTCTAGATTGCTTTTGTCTTTCCTAAAAAGTCATAACTAAAATACAATATTCTGGATGGAATTTGGGTAGGGTAGATTGCATTAAAATTGTCAATTCCCTTTTCCAGGAACTGTGATTTAAAGAAGCCCAAAAGAAAATTAGTTTTTCAGGTTGCCAAACCATAATGTTGTCATGTTGAACTTATTGGCCATTAAAATTTCCAGACTATTCTCATGAGAATAGTTCAGTCAGAGATTACTATCCAACTCTGTGTTTATACTCAATGTAAAATTCTATACAGAGTATGTGTGTGTGTGTATGTATGTATGTGTGTCTGTGTGTATATATATGTTTACATCTGTCCTTTTTAAAACTCATCTGTTTTTATTTTTTATATTATCGTAAACTATTGATCCTGACTTTGTTATACTATGTATAAGCTTTCCCTCCCTGTTGTAAACCATCTACCAATTTGATCAAAATTTTTCCTTACAAAGGCCTCATTTCTAAAATATATAAAGAATTGACTCAAATATATAAGAATTCAATCCATTCTCCAACTGATTAATGGTCAAAGGATATGAACAGACAATTTTCAGTTGATGAAATTAAAACTATTTATAATCATATGAAAAGGTGTTCCAAATCACTATTGATCAGAGAAATGCAAATTAAGACAACTCTGAGATATCACTACACACCTAGTCAGATTGGCTAAAATGACAGGAAAAGATAATGATGAATGTTGGAGGGGATGTGGGAAAGCTGGAACACTAATACATTGTTGGTGGAACTGTGAACGGATCCAACCATTCTAGAAAGTAATTTGGAGCTATGCTCAAAAAGTTATCAAACTGTGTATACCCTTTGACCCAGCAGTGTTTCTATTGGACCTATGTCCCAAAGAGATCTTAAAGGAGGGAAAGGGACCCACATGTGCCAGAAAGTTTGTGGCACTCCTTTTTGTAGTGGCTAGAAAATGGAAATTGAAAGGATGCCCATCAGTTGGAGTGGCTGAATAAATTATGGTATATGAATGTTATAGAATATTATTTTTCTGTAAGAAACGACCAGCAGGATGATTTCAGAGAGGCCTGGAGAGACTTGCATGAATTGATGCTGAGTGAAATGAACAGAACCAGGAGATCCTTATACAAGACAACAAGATTACACAATGATCAATTCTGATGGATGTGGTTCTTCTCAATAATGAGATGTTTCAAACCATTTGCAATGATCTTGTGATGAAGAGAGCCATCTGCACCCATAGAAAGGAATGTGGGAATTGAGAGTGGATGACAACATAATATTTTCACGTCTTTTGTTTCTTTGCTTGAATTTTTTCTCATTTTTTTCCTTTTTGATCTGATTCTTCTTGTGCAGCAAGATAATTGTATAAATACATATGCCTATATTTGATTTACATATATTTTTTATTATGTTTAACATATATTGGACTACTTGCTATCTAGGAGAGGGGGTGGGAGTAAGGGGGAAAAACTGGAACACAAGGTTTTGCAAGGGTCATTGATGAGAAACTATCCTTGCATATGTTTTAAAAATAAAAAGCTTCATTAAAAATGTTTCCCTTAATAACTTAAAGTTATTGACAAAAATGTTGAACAGCAAGAGATTAGACTTTATAACAACTATATACCAAGGCCATTTACAAATGTTGTTTCATTTTTATCCTCACAATTACACTGGCAGATAAGTGCTATTAGACCCATTTTGTATTTGAAGGTACTGAAGCAAACATATTAAGTGACTTTTTCATGCCATATAGCTAGGGTGTGAGGATGAATTTAAACTCAGGTTTTTCTGACTCCAGGACCTTAGCTTTTTTCTCTGTGCTACTGAGCTCCCCTGAAAGCCATTTTTATGAATCTTAGTAATACTTATGAAGTCAAATTTATTCCTTCTTTTAGATAATATGCATTCCTTATTCATTTGTATACAACTATCTGAAGCCATAAGTTTCACTACTATTTGTCTTTTTGGAAATTATCTCATAAATTATTGGTCCTCTTCTAATACTTTTTATTGTGTTGTACTTCTTTCCTATAACATTATTTGGGATCTATATTTTTGTAATATTATAAGAAATGAGTACTGGATGATGGATTTAGAGCAAGAAGGGACCCCACAGGCTATTTTGTCTAGCACTGTAATTTTACAAGTGAGAAAGCTGAAGTCTAGGGAAATTAAATGATTTACCTGAAATCACACAAGTATAGTTAAATGTCAACAGTGGTGTCAGAACCCAAATTTTGTGATTACTGCTTTTTTCCAAGGTTTAATGCTGCATTTTCAAGCAAAAGGAAATATCAGGCACATCTTCTCAAAATTTACTTATATTCCAGGCATGACAAGAATTATTATCATAAATTATTATCAAGACTTCCACCTTCATGCTTCTATTTATTATTTTTAAATTAATGTGTTGCCCTTTTTCCAATGAGTTCAAGGTACATTAGTATATGATAGTAAAGCATTCTAAGCACATACACATATGTGTGTATATAATAAAACATTATTTAGATCATTTCCTCTAAGTTTAAAATTGAGATAAAGTTTCACAGACACTTTAGCACTGAATCATGAATGACAAAAAATTATTAAAGGAAGGAAGGTGAGTAAAGGGAGAATTAAGAGCAGACAATATATGGACCAAAGAAGGAGACGATCTGAAAAGACAGTGAAGGAATATGAAAGGAGAAAAGATATATCTGTCATGTGTGTAGGAAGAAATACAAGAATACATAAAGGAGCTGGAGAGAGACAGATGACAGACAGACAGACAGACAGAGGCTTTAGTTCTGTCAGTGTTTTAAGCAAAGTTACACCTATGCCAGGTCTGAGGACAATCATGTGATGCTGCCACTTAATAGGAAAAACTAAGTTTAAATCAAGGAAATATGAAACTTTTAGAAACAAAAGAATCCACCTCCTTAATCCAGGTTCATGATTCAATGCCTCCCTTTTTTTCAGAGCTATACTGCTTGCTTTCTTTAATATTTAATTGGAAAACTGAATAGGAGGAGGATGGTAAGTTATTGCCTCTCTATCCTAAACAATAAAAAGCTGAGTAATAGCTGACAATTACAAAATTGCTAAAGGAAGTTAAGGTAGTCTGTTCCTAAAATCTTGCTAGCACCATTGAAGTAGCTCTAAATTTACCCTCCTACCTCTAATCCTCACTCTAATCATCCTCTGTATCATTTTCTGAGTAAATCTCTTAGACTATTCTTCTCTTGATTATATTATTTTTTCTACTCAAAAACTTTTAGGGGCTCCTTACTCATACTGTAGCAACTGGGAGGATTTGTCCACAAACATCAATTTGATAAAATTTGGATAAGATACAAATTGAAAGAATCTGCTGAGCATTTCCTATGAGATACCGAAATGAAAACTCAGAATAATATTATTTATTTAACATTTTCTTCCAGTTACATTCAAAACATTTTGTATACTTATTTTTAAGATTTTTGAGTTCTAAGTTCTCTCTCTTATCCCCACCCACAATTAATAAACCACATGTTAAGTTATACAAAACATTTCCATAAAAGTCATGCTGTGAAAGAAAACACCCACTATAATGAAAATAAAAACATCAAGAAAAATTAAGTTAAAAATAAAGAGATAAAGAAATAGAGAATACTTCTATCTGTATTCAGATACAATGAGTTCCTTCTGTGCATATGGATAGGATTTTTCAACATTAAGTCCTTCAGAGTAGTTGTGGATGATTCATTTATAGCTGGTCATCCCCAACATTGCTATTATTTTGTATTCAGTATATTTCACTTTTTTCATGAAAAACTTTCTGGGGTCTCCCAAAGAGCATCATGCTCATTATTTCCCAACGAACAATAATGTTCCATCAGAGAAACTTGCTTCAGATTTTTTTGAACAATTACTATTGCTAATTATATATCCCCCCATATAATTTTCTTTTTCCTTTTATCCTATCCCTCCTCAAAAGTGTTTTGCAACTGACCACTCCCTCCTCCAATATGCCTTCTCTTTTATCACCCTCCCTCTGTTCCCATATACTATTTTCCAGCAGAGTGAGATAGATTTCTATAATCCTATTGAGTATGTATTATTTCCTGTTTGAGCAAATCCTGATGAGAGAAAGGTTCATTTATTCATCCTCTCCTCCCTCTCTTCCTCTCCACTGTAAAAGATTTTTCTTGCCTCTTTTTTTATGGCAGATAATTTGCATCACTCCACTTCTCCCTTTCCCTTATTCCCAGTACATCCCTCTCTTGCCCCCTTAATTTCATCATTTTTTTAAAAGAGAGATTATCCCTTCATATTCAACTCACACCCATGCCCTCTGTGTATATATACTGCCATAATAATGAGAATATTCTAATGAATTACACTTATCATCCTCCCATGTAGGAATGTAAACAAATAATCTTTAAGTCCCTTATATCACTTTACCGATTACCTCCTTATGCTTCTCAGAGTCCTGTATTGGAAAATCAAATTTTCCATTCAGTTCTGATCTTTTTACCAAAAATGCTTAAAAAGTGTTTGTTTCATTGAATGATCACCTTTTCCTCAGTTTTGCTGGATAGGTGATTCTTGGTTGCAATTCTAGCTCCACCACTCTCTGGAATATCTTATTCCAAGCTTTCTGGTCCTTTAATGTAGAAGCTGCTAAATCTTATGTTATCCTGATTGTTGCTCCACTATACTTGAATTGTTTCTTTCTGAATACTTGCAATACTTTCTTCTTGATGTGGGAGTTCTGCAATTTGGTTATAATATTCTTGGAGTTTTTATTTGGGAATCTGTTTCAGGAGGTGATCAGTGGGATTCTTTCAATTTCTATTTTATCCCCTGGTTCTAGAATATCAGGACAATTGTTGATAATTTCTTGAAAAATGATTCCCAGGCCCTTTTTTTGAGCTTGATTTTCAGGTAGATGAATGATTTTTTTTAATTATCTCTTCCACATCTATTTTCCGGGTAAGTTTTTTTTTTTTCCAATGAGATACTTCACATTTTTTTCTATTTTTCATTTTTTTCAGTTTCTCTTTATTATATTTTGATTTCCCATAAAGTCATTAGTTTCCATTTGCTCAATTCTATTTTTTAAGGAATTATTTTCCTCAGTGAGTTTTTATAGCTCTTTCACAATTGGCCAATTTTGCTTTTTAAGGCATTCTTCTCCTCATTAGTATTTCCTTTTGCACCTCTCTCATTATTTCCCTCTCTCTTTTACTTGATTTTCAAAGTCCCTTTTGAGTTCTTCCATGGCCTGAGCCCAATTCTTATTTTTCTTGGTAGCTTTGGCTGTAGGAGCTGTTATCTTCTGAGTGTGTGTTTTGATCTTCCTTGTCACCATAGTAACATTTCAATCAATGGTCAATAACATTTTTTTTTCTTTTATGCTCATTTTTCTAGCCTATTACTCTGCTTTTAACTGTTTGTTAAAGCAGGACTCCGTTTCAAGGGTGAGGGTGCATTGTCTCAAGCTTCAGGGGTTTTGTGCAACTGTTTTCAGAAATTCTTCTAGGGATCTGATCACAAGCACTCTTTTCTGCCCTGGAGCTATTAGGTGTGTTCCTGCCCCATTTTAGCAGTAAGATCTAGTGTGTTGGCCAGGGCCCTGCTCAAGTGCTACAATATATGGATGACTTACTAGTAACTGGGAAGAAAAAGGAGATGGTTAGTGAAGCTTCAAACAAGATGTTGAACTACCTGGACCAGCAGGGTTTGAAAGACTTGAAAAATAAATTAGTTTGTGGAGAGAAAAGTTAAGTATTTAGGACACTTCATTAGTGAAGAGCAGAATTAGGCCCTGAACAGGTAGCAGGGATCTTGCAAACACCCCTGCTCTGAACCAAAGGGAGCTTAGGAAATTCTTAGGATTAGTGGAATATTGTATAAATTGGATTGAGTCATGCTGCTCTCTCAAAACCAATGTATCAAAGCTTATTAGAGGAGAAGGGAACCAGATGGAGTGGGAAGCTGAAGGCAGGGAGAGGTTTAGTAAGCTGAAAGAGGTACTGACTTCTTCTCCAATCCAAACTCTGCTTTTCCTTGAGAAACTGTTTCATTTATTTGTGAATGTGGATAAGGGAGTAGCTTTAGGGGTTCTGACACAAATAAGAGGAGTGCAAAAGAGACTAATTGCCTTCCTATCTAAAATATTGCATCTGGTGGCTCAAGACTGGCTTATTATATTCAGGCCATCAAAGCTACTGCCCTCCTAATAGAGGAAAAATAGAAAACTGACATTCGGAGGAAGTTTGATTATTAAGAGTCTCCCATCAATGGGGCAGCTAGGTGGTGCAGTGGATAGAGCACCAGCCCTGAATTCAGGAGGACCTGAGTTCAAATCTGACCTCAGACACTTAACATTCCCTAGCTGTCTGACCCTGGGCAAGTCACTTAACCCCAATTGCCTCAGCAAAAATAAATAAATAAATAAATAAAAAAGAGTCTCCCATCAAGTTCAGACTATTCTATATCAGGGGGCAGGGCTATGGCTCACAGATTCAAGAATTCTCAAATATTAGGTAATACTCTTGAAAAAGGATGATCTGATCCTCTCACAGGATAGGCACCTAAACCTCGCTTCTGTGCTAGTACTAGGAAAGGAGGCAGCTAAATTGGAACATTACTGTATTAATTTTATTGAGCTCCAGACCTGGGTGAGGGAGGATATGCAGGAGTCCCCAATTCCCAGGGTAATGATCTTATTTGTGGATGACTCCTTGTGGGTGGGTTAACAGAAAAGGGAAGGAGTTGATACTTATGACATTGATTGTCAAAATTTTGGAAAATCTATTATTGTCCCAAAGCATAGTAGTATATTCATATAAATGTACACCAAACTGGGCAGTGCTTTGAAGTCCAAGGAAATTGCCTTGCAGATGAGGAGTTGGGGATGAAATGGCAGAACCTGAGGCCTCAGAAAACATGGATTTAATCCCTGCCCTTTGGAGTCACCCTTTCCCCTCCTATACTGAGGAAGGAAAAAAAAGCGCTGGCCTTTTAGTCCTAAGAACAAGATGGTCTATGGGTCCTCCCAGATGAGAGAGAGGATCTGACCAAAACAGGTATGAGACGGGTCTCCCAACATTTACGTCAAGGTAGTCAATGGATTGTCCAAAACCTGTGTGATGCTGCCCTAACCCAGGCTTATTTCCCAGTTATATACCTTGGCGCAGCAATTGGTGGGTAAGTGGCTTGTGTGTCTCAAGACAAGTAAGCTCTCCCTCTGCCACTCAGAGTCAGGAGGAAGGCCTCCAGGGCTGAGACTATTCCAAAGCATACAGATGACAGATGAACTTTACCTAGTTACCCATGCAGGGATGTCTTAAATACCTTGGTCATAATGGATCACTTAACTTCTTGGGTGGAGGCCTTCCCATCATTCTAGGCCACTATTTCAACTGTCAGCAGAGTTTTATTAGGACAGATTATTGCAAGGTATGGGATGGTGGAACAGATAAGACCCAGAAAGAGGACCCATTTTACAGAAAAGGCCCTGCAGTCCATAGCTCAGGCCTTGTACATTACCTGGGAGTTTTATTAGGACAGATTATTCCAAGGTATGGGATTGTGGAACAGATAAAACCCAGAAAGGGGCCCCATTTTACAGAAAAGGCCCTGCAGTCCATAGCTTAGGCCTTGTACATTACCTGGGAGTTTCATGCTTCCCTGCATCCTCTATGGTCTGGCAAGGTTGAGAAGATGAATCAAGAAATTAAAAAGCAACTCACAAAATTGGCTTGGGAACTCAACTCCCATAGACAAAGTGCCTTCTCCTAGTCTTGCTTAGAATCAGGACAAAACTCAGAAGGAGTAAGAGCTCTCTTCCTATGAGCTCTCTTCTGGGCATCCATACCCAGGTAGGAGTGGAGGGTGAGGGGACTGTGACCCTCTACAGGATCAGAAAGATAAGTTCCTCAGGACATAGGTTGCCTTGTTAGCTGAGCACCTCCAGAATTTGCAGCTTAAAGGACTGGCTGTCCAAACCCTAGAATTTCCAGTCCATAGGTTCCAACTGGGAGAGTGGGTCCTGATTAAGACCTGGAAGGAGGAGAAGCTCATCCCTGCCCTGGGAAGGGCCCTTCTGGATCTTGCTGACCTCTGCCTGCAGAAAGAACTCAACAGAGAGGCTGGACTCATCACACCCCAAGGAAGGGATCTGTCAACCCACCTATGGAGGAGTGGACAGCTGAATCAGCTGAGCCTGAGAACCTGAAGCTACGCCATCCACTGAGCAGCCTCCCGACTCATGAAGTATGGGACTGGTGCTAGACCCCTTCCCCAAATTTACTGATCAGAGACATCTTCAGGTACAAAGACAAAGCATTTATTTAGTTCCCGCAGGGAAAGGCCCAGACACACACCCAGGAGCCATCCCAACTCCCGCCATGTGCTTGTGGAACCTGACCAGCTTCCAGCTTGTGGAGGTTTAAATAGGAAAAGACTTGAGCCTTTCAGTCCCTTTCATGAGGCATCCCCCTGGCCTCTCCTCCAAAAGTGTAACTCCAGCAGCTTTGACCTTCAACCTTCCAGTGTTGCATCTGTCGAGGGCCCCTACAATTAGAATGGTGGTCCTAGGCTCCTATTCCTCTGAGCCCAGCTTAGATCTAAGCCATTGATCAGCACTTCCTAATTGGACAGGTCTCTGGGAAAATTGGGAGGAACATTCTTGACAACTTACTGAGAGAACAAAAGGAAATTATTGCCTAAAACAAACTATTAGTGTGCAGGCCCTGGGGGAAAGTGAGTGTAAATGGACATACCCACTTCAAGTGGGGAATGAGAAGACTGCAGGAAAATGCAATGTCACTCATATTCAGTGCAGCAATGGCATTTGGAAAGCATGCCATAATGAGCCACTATATGGTGCCAGTTATCAAAAGAATTGTGCATTTCTATTGGTGAGGCAGAATCCAATTCATAATTGTAAAGGAGATTGTAGTGTAACTGACTGCATGAAAAATAACTATACCGGGAAATGAAGGCTCCCAAGTTATAACTGGGCCTGGTATAAACAGACCTGATCAGGATACTTTACCACTTTCTGGAGTGCTGTCAACAGAAGTGAACCATGTATTGTAGAGGCTAGCACTGAATAAGTCCATGAACAGCAAGAGTCCGTTCCAGGTATTACCTGAGACCTGCTCTCTGTTATACTGAGTGATTCAAACTATTGGCTCACCACCTCCCTAACAATGAATTATAAAGACAGGCTTGATAAATTTAGGATAATCTTGATGGAGAATGCATGCCACAGGAACAAGGCATTGCAACTATACAATTTACCCCTCAATAATGAATTAAAGACATACTTGAGGTAAATATACTTCTGCTATTTACTACTCTATTTCCATTTGTACTTTGGTAGTGATAAAATCACAATTGTTCTGTTGGTTTTTGATGAGCATCACAACTATGCTATTTACAATTCTGTGTTGATAAGTACCTTGATATTGATAGTTAAGGTGGATACTGAAATGTCCACCCTGGAAAGTACATGATGTCACCTGAAGGAAGCTAGTAATACTGTAATACTAGCTTGAAAGGTATATAAACACTGGTGCTCAGGTTGCAAAGCACATCTTCCACTTGGCCTTGAATATTCATTCACATTCTTGATATTTACTGGAGCTGGACTCCAACAATATATAAAAGATTGTCTATGAATGGGAATATTACAGTTATGAAAATGTCAATATGAGGAAATTGGTAAGGATGGTACCAGGGTGTCCCTTGGAGGATCAGGACATGCAATATTATCCTGCAGGCCCTAATCTAATTCATATATCCTCCCAAGCAAAGCCCGCATTAAAGGGATATTACTGGATATGTGGGCTTACTGTCTATACCCACTGAATTGGACCAGAGTTTAATAAGACCCAAATTATTCCTTCTACCAGTCAGGAAGGAAAACATCAGGGAGTTCAGTTATACAATGAATTATAGAGAGGAAAACGATTGATCAATGCATCAATTAATAGCACTGGTGATGCCAATGGGTGAGGCAATATTTGGCCCCTAGAGATAATCATTAAAGAATATGGGCCAGCAACTTGGGCACAGGATGGGAGTTGGGGATACCAAACTCTGGTTTATATGCTTACTAGAATAATTCAGCTTTCAAGCTGTGGTCGAAATCATCAGCTAGACTACCCATGTTACAGACTTACTGGCAAAATTCCCAGATCAAAGTAGAGCAGCCATCTTGCAGCACAGGCTAGTCCTAGACTACCTCCCAGCTGAAGAAGGGAGTGTTTGTGGGAAGCTTAACCTATCTATTTATTGCATGAAGATAGATGATATGGGACCGACTATTAGAGGCATCAATAAATAGCTTAGAAAATGTGCTCATGTTCCTGTGCAAACTTGGTCCTTTCTGTTTTAACACTTCTTAGTGGTTCTGGTTTGGAGGGACTAGGTGGAAGCAGATATTATGGTTTGTATTATTTTGCTCCATGTCTGTCTCCTGACTGTATGATGCACTTGATTACCAGCACTGTCCATAGAATCCTCTCAAAAATGATCAAGTTAGAAGGATCTATAAGACTTTCTGATCCTTAAAAAGGGCAAGGGAGTGAGCTTATAAGTCAAGAAGATAGGGGAAGTTCTGAAAGAAAGGTGAATATAGAGTTTGAAGAACTGTATCAGATTGGTATGAGAAGTCCTGACACAAATAAGAGCAGGGATTGAGTGGGATGGAGGGGACATGAGGCCTTCTCAGAAAGCTGACCCCTGGAAGTTAGGTTAGGGCTACAGTTGCAGGAAAACTCCCCTCCTCATACCCTTGCTGGGACCCCTGCTTAATCTTGCACATACCACTTTGTAATCTATAGTTCCCTGTTCTTGTACCCTGAAGGTGGAATAGGTTTCTGTGACAGACTGTGAGTCCTGATCCTAAGCCAGGGACAGCTGGGGCCCAAGATGTGCCAAAGTTATATAAAAAATCCTATTCTGTTGCCTGTACTGTGCCTCCCTCCACTAGACGGTACTAGTCGAGGTGATGCCCTATTCCTGCAGGAATTGAATAAACTGCTTTCTGCTCTGGTTCTGAGAAATGTCAATTTTAATTATCTTGGATTGGTGGTCACTGTCCCACTCACGGGGCTGCACTGGAACTGTATGTTAAATTTTAGAAAACTTAAATAAGATAGACCTGTGGAGATAATTGAAGGGGAATGGAAAGGAATATGTCTTTTTCTAAGCTGCGCATGAAACCTTCACAAAAACTGACAATGTATTAAGGCAGAAAAACTTCACAAATAAATGCAGAAAAGGAGAATTATTAAATATACCCTTTTCATACTTACACTAAAGCAAATACTACCTTTAATAAACTGCCACAGAAGCATAGATTAAAAAATTAATTAGAAAATAAGTAATCTAATGCTAAAGAGTGGGAGGGATAAATAGCAATACTTTCATTAAAGATAATGATAACAATGAAACAGTACATCAAAATTTGTGATATGCAGACAAAGCAGTTCTTAGAAGAAAATGTATTTTTCCTAATGCCATTAGGTCAGGTAGGTAGCACGGTGGAGAGAAGGTCAGACCTAGAGTCAGGAAGACTTGAGTTCAAATCCGATCTCATACGTTTACTATATGAACATGTGCAAGTCACTTAACCCTGTTTGCCTCAGTTTTCTCATCTGTAAAGTTAATTGTAGAAGGAAGAGATTAGTAAAATTGAACATTTTAAAAATTGAATTAATAACATAAGAAGTTGGTTTTATGAACAAACAAAAAAATACATAATACATGGGTTAATTTGGTCTAAAAAAGAAATAAAAGCAAATTATCAATACAAAAAAAAACTGAAGAGGATGAATGTACCACCAATAAAGATGAAATTAAAGAAATTAGTAGGGACTGTTTTACCCCAACTATTTGTAAATAAAATTGACAATCTAAATGAAAAGGATGAATATTTACAAAAATATGAATTGCCCAGACTAATACAAGAAGAAATAGAATATTTAAATAATCCTATCTTAGAAAAAGTTACCTGGACTAGATAAATTTACAAATGAGTTCTAACAAACATTTAAACAATTAATTCTAATATTATATGAACAGTTTGAAAAAAAATTAGGTAAAGAGTCCTATCAAGTCCCTTTTATGACACAAATATGTTTTTGATACTTAAAATGGGAAGATCAAAAATAGAGAAAAAAGTATAAGCAAATTTCTATAATGAATATTGATGGAAAAGTTTTAAATAAAATATTAGCAAGGAAATTACAGCCATATATCACAAATATCAATTATGATCAAGTGTGACATATTATAAATGTAGGGCTGATTCAATATTAAGAAAAATTAAGCATGATTGAGCATATCAATAACAAAAAACAACAAAATAATGATTATATCAATAAATGCAGAAATTTTTTTGATAAAATACAACACCTATTCCTATTAAAAACATTATAAAGTATAGAAATAGAGTCCTATCAAAGTGATAAGTAGTATCTCTTTAAAAACCAACAGCATCTGTCACAGGGATGAACTAGATGCCTTTTCAATAAAATCAGGGATGAAACAATTATATCTATTATCACCATTATTATTCAATATGCTAGCTGTAGCAATAAGACAATAAAAAATTTGAAGAAATAAAAATATGCAATGAGTAAATAAAGCTATCACTTTTTGGAAATAATATAATGGCATACTTACAGACCCTTAGAGAATCAATTAACAAACTAGTTAAAACAATAAATAACTTCAGCAAAGTTGCAGAGTGTAAAATAAACCCAGACAAATTATAAGTATTTATCTTACCAACAAAAGAAAGTAGGAAAAGGTAGAAGAAATCCCATTTAAAATAATTGCAGAAATTAAGACAGCTTTGAGATACCACTACACACCTCTCAGATCAACTAAGATGACAGGAAAAGATAATGACGAATGTTGGAAGGGATACGGGAAAACTGGGACACTGATACATTGTTGGTGGAATTGTGAATGGATCCAGCCATTCTGGAGAGCAATTTAAACCTATGCTCAAAAAATTATTGACTTATGCCTTTTATCCAGCAGTGTTTCTATTAGGCTTATATCCCAAATAGATCTTAAAGGAGGGAAAGAGACCAACATGTGAAAAAATGTTTGTGGTAGCCCTTTTTGTAGTGGCTGGAAACTGGGTGGATGCTCATCAGTTGGAGAATGGCTGAATAAATTATGGTATATGAATGTCATGGAATATTATTTTTCTATAAGAAATGAGCAGCAGGATGATTTCAGAGAGGCCTGGGGAGACTTATTTGAACTGATGCAAAGCGAAATGAGCAGAACCAGGAGATCATTGTACCCAGCAACAAGATCACACAATGATCAATTCTATTGGATGTGGTTCTTCTCAATAATGAGATGATTCAGAGCAGTTCCAATGATCTCGTGATGAAGAGAGCCATATACACCCAGAGAGAGGATTGTGGGAACAAAATGTGGATCACAACATAGCATTTTCACTCTTTTTCTTGTTGTTTGCTTGCATTTTGTTTTCTTTCTCATTTTATTTCATTTTTGATCTAATTTTTCTTGTGCAGCAAGATAATTATATAAATATGCATACATATATTGGATTTAACATATATTTTAACATGCTTTACATATATTGGATTATTTGCCATTTAGGGAGGGGGTAGAGGGAAGGAGGGGAAATTTGGAACAGAAGGTTTTATAAGGGTCAATGTTGAAAAATTATCCATGCATATGTTTTTAAAATAAAAAAAGCTTTAATAAAAAATAAAATTACAAATTGCAGATATTAAAAAATAGTTGGGGGTTTACTTGATAAGACAAACCCAAGAACCATATGACCACGATTATAAAATATTTTTCATACAGATAAAGACAAATCTAAATAACTGGAGAAATATTCAATGTTCATGGATAGGCCAAATCAATATAATAAAAATGACAGTTCTACCTAAGTTAATTTACTTATTCACTGCCATATCTATAAAATTATCAAATCATTTTATAGATCTAGAAAAAATTAATAGCAAAACTGAGCAGAAAGAATCAAAAGACAAGAATATCAAGAAACTCAATGTAAAAAAAAAAAAGTACAAAAAAAGGAAGCCTATCAGTATCAGATATATAACAGTGTTCATCTTCAAAACAATTTCTGATTAGGCTCACAGAATGTAACCATTTTTTTAAATTTTTTAATTTGTATTTATTTTTTTTAAGAATCTGATCATTTTAAAGAAAGGCCAAGTTTTTTGAGTACAGTTAAGTTATAGTTTGTATACTTGTATACTTGTATATTTGTAACTTTCTCTATTCATGTCTGTGTTGCAGCCATCTCATGTGTTGTTTGTTGTAAACTAAATTTTGTACTGGTAGAAGCCCTTATTTAATATCTATAAACCAAATTAAGGGTCTGGGACTAAACTATTTTCAGTTGTATCTGACCACTGGAAATGCTTAGAATGAAAAGGATGCATCATCTCTGAAAAGTGCAGAATTTGGCTCTCTGCCTTTGTCCAATTAAGTAGGAGCTTAATCTCTCCCAGTTCACTTAGGACACCCTAAGTGAATGATAAAAAGATTAGGAATGGTAAATGAGGCTAGAAATACCTTTCTGTCCCCTTACTTCAGCCTGGTAAGGGGTGAAGGTGAGAAATTAGGTTCCTTTTTAGGAATTAAACTGAAATAAGTCTCTAGAGAATCAATGAGTTTTAAGAAGGGATTTCCTTTGCTCTGCGGGTGAAGTTAGTCCTGAGTCTCAATAAGAAAAGTTGAAGAAACAGTAGAGTTAGGAAGAGAGGGTATAAAAATTCTGTTCTCCTGGATAATTCTGGAATTGTCTTTCATCCATAAAGGAATGAAATATGCAAATTATTGAATAAAATGACTTGGCTAAAGTTTTTTCCTAAAAGATCCTTTTATCATAAATTAAAATTAAAATACACTCATAGTTCTGGTTGTATGAATGGATGTTCTATTAACAGAAAAGATTATCTTTTCTGGGACTCTTGTTGATATTTGTTTAGCAGAAATGTACTCGGTCCTTTACAAAAATGAAAACATTTTAAAAGTTTCTTGCCAGTGATTTCTAAAGTGGAGAAAAGAAGGGGGAAAGTGGTTTTGTAGTTTGAAGATTCCTCAGCTAAATTTTATCTTATGCTTAAGGTCTGCTTTGTAAATACTAATGTATTACTTCACTAGAGCTTGGAAAAATGCATATTTGAATCACATTAAGCAAAGGAATTGATTCAGAAAAAGGTAAGTAAAATAATTTTGAGAGAAAAAAACCAAAATTTTATTTTAAAGTGTGGTGTAGAAGAGGTTTATTAATGATATGGCTGAATTTATTACCTAATATATTAGAAGGAAAGTTAATCTAAAATGAATTAGAATCTATCATCAATTTGCAAGTTCTTAAGTCATAAATGAAATTCAAAATATTTTACTTAGCAAAATAGAAACTTCTTGAAAACCCAAAAATATCAGGTCTGATCCCCTAAAAACAAAGATTTACAAGGATTTTGAGATATATATGAAATTTCTGTAAAACTTTCAAAGAAATTCAATGAAAAAAAAACAAAGCAGGATCTGAAAAAAAATAAAGAAGTGGCTTGAAAGTAAATACATAGAAGATTTTAAAAATACTTTTAGAAACAAAGTGAAACATTAAATAAATATAAGCATAAATGTGATTTTCAGGCTCCATCTATATTAATTAGTGAGTAAAACAATATTTAAAAGCAAATTAGATTCAACTTTAACACTTGAAATCAGATTTGGGGGGAAAATATAACTGATGCCACTTTGTTCCTTATTTACTCCTCAAAAAAAAATGTCATGACCAGATGTTAGAGCTGGTTTCCTTCAATGTCTTTTTGCTCTCTAATTGGTACAAAAATACTAAGTGCTACAAAAAAAGTCTCTGGTATGTCCCTTCTTTTATTTAGCCTGATAGGTACTTCCCTTTAATATAGAGAATCTAGTTACACTTATAAGGATGCATCCCATCTTTCCCTCCAATGATATTCTTTTTCTTTCTTTGTATAACCATGTACACTAAAATGAACAGCCACAGAAAGAAATAAAGAAAATTGATAGATACATAGGTAGATAGATATTTTGCTTCATGTAATATATAAATGTTACTAAGCTGAATTGTGAATGATGTAAATAGTGAATCATTGGGTATGGGGGGTGTCATGCTCTTAATTTTAATAAAAGCTATTCCTTTTGTTCACTCTGGTTTATTGGCCTTAGTTATTCAAGCCAAGAACATTCATATAGCAATTTTGGTGACCTTAACTGTGTCTGGCTAGTTCAACCATTACAGATACCCTTCTCAAAGAACTATTTAATGTACCCTGGTGAATTCACCAAATTTGGGAACTTCTCAAGAGGGAGAATTGAAAAGGGCAATTAAAGTTGGAGTGCCGTATTTTTGTTTTCCAAACAGAGATCTACAGAAATGGCTTGAGTTTTTTCTGTATTGTCTGGTTGTATGTCTTTCTCTTGTGTCTAAATAAATTATTAGACATAAATTGTCATCCAGAAATTAGGTATAACCATACATGGTGCTATAATGCAAAATTTGAAATCAACAGCTTGTCTGAGAAACCTCATATTCCAAGGACCCTTCTATCTCTGAGATAATACCCGGGGCTAGGACTAGGATTTCTTTTAAACCCTGTACTTTTTTATCTTATTTTCACAGACCAATAAACAAGAGTACTTCTTGTTTAATTACCTGTCTGTCATTTGTAAGAACTGTTTTGTGTACCACTTTTTCTTTCCAAATTCTTGGATTCTGTTGATTTTGGCATAAATCCCAAATAGTTCAAATGTTATCCCTGCCAATAAAATAACATAATCCTGGTTTATCAAACATTGTTTGTAATAATAAGTAGTTAATATAATTCTCAGATACTGTTAATAGTGGTCAGTGATTATTATGAGATCTATCTAATAGACCACAACTCTCTCAGTGTATTATTGGCAGAAAAAGAAAAAAAAAGTTTGTATTTGAGGTCAAACTTAATAGGCATTCTGTAATTCTTCTACTGAAAAGCTCTGGTCATTATTTGGTACATTTTATTACAAAACCTTTTAAATTTAAAATGTAAAATAGAAGTTAAATTCACAAATTAAATATGTTACTGGCTTATTTGGGTAGATCTGAATTGCAAAAAGTTTATCAAACTGTAAAAAATTAATAAATCTTTCCTCCCAAAGAAAAGAGAAAAAGAAATCCTCATAAGGGTTCAGCAGATGATGATTGTTGAGATTTTGTCACATCTTCTACCTAGTGTCTTCACCACATTTCTCAGATACCCCCTCTCTGGGAATACTGGCAATAGGAAGCCAATATACTATTTCTTTAAGAGACAATAACATAGCTCTTTATCACTGTGCCCTTGAGTGGAAAGAAAAAAAAAACACTCTGAAATCCTCCTCCTGATAATTTCTATCATCAAAGAGTGGAAAGATAAGAGAAAAAGAGACAGGGAAAAAAAGAATACCATCAAATATAACTGTTAGCTGCCTTAAGTGAGATTCTGATCAATTTAAATGACCTCTTGATATGGTGCAGCCCTAGGGAATATGTACCAATAACCCTAAGGCCACTTGGCCTTGGGAATAATGTAGTTAGAGATCATATATTTCTTCCCCTAGGCTATCCTGCCCCAGATTACTCTCTATGACCAGGATGCTAAAGCCACAGATTTTGTGGGCTGTCAGATAACTGCTTTTGGTGAATGATTAAGTTTCTGAAACTAAAGAGCAACAATAATGAGGTGCTTTAAGTTAATGCAGGCACAGAACAAAATTGAGTGCCTGCCACTTGACCTAGTAAAGTTTCAGGCCTAAAACTACACCTCTAGAAGGTTCCCTATGAGCTCTATTCAGAGAACTATGGGTCCTGCATGTGTACACAAAGTCAGAACCAGACTATTTCTCAACTCCACCTCTAAGCTATAAAATTAGCATATCATTGACATGAAGCACTTGGTCCCTCTCACTTTTCCCTATAAATTTATCTTCTTGTTCCTGATTCCTTGCTAAATTTTTTTGGAATTTAACCAGACTTAATTAGTATTACAATTATTTAAAAAAAAATTGCTCCTTGACTTGGAGATGGGTTTGAGTGTGCAAATTCTTTGGGACACCTTGAAACATGGGCCTGAAACCCCAATATTTTGAGAGTCCCCCTTGAATTTCAACATCTTATTGGTATTTGTTATTACTGTCACCAACCTTGGCATGCTGGCAAAAAGAAATGCCTTTTTTGTTCCAAATACTCAGACAAATTGAGCATTAAATTATCTTTCTCAATAAACTTTAAGTAGAAAATGTGGAGAATAATGAGAATTTTTCTGCTAAAAAAGTTTAAATTTTTAAAAGATATCATCTCATCTCTGTGTTCTTAATTCTGATCAGGTTGGCAATAGGGAGAGAAAAAAAAAGGAAGAAACAGATGGAAGAAAATCCTTTACTTAACTGCAGAAATGTTTGGCAGTATAAACTAATTAGATACTAAATTCATGAATGAATTGTTATTTCTTTATTGTGAATGTCCAAAACATGGTTTGAATATTTTTATAAAAGTTAAAATAGTCTTAGGAGTTTGGGGGGCTGCAATTTCCTATTATTTTTTTTTAAATAAAACTTGTTGAACGTTACATACAAATAGCACCTTTTTTTATCTCTTTCTTGGAGAGTGACATATTTATTGTTTTGGAGTAGAAGAAAGCAATTTCACCACCCAGATAATGCTAAGGTTGTAAATGAACTCACCAAGCCTCCTCTTCAGCTAGGGTGAGACTCAGCCCTGAGGCCAATAATGAATTCTGGAGTGAAAGAAGTTTATTTTTATTATGATTCTTGCAAAAAGTGGGGGAATTCCCCAGAATGAGGGAAGGGCACACTACTGAAGTAAGAGCAAGCTTTTACTATTAGTGAAATGCAGTCCCTCCCCTCAGAGTTTGGATTGCTCCAGGTTCTTCCCCTTAAAATCTTCCTTACCCACTCCTAACATGTTATTCCTGGATATGCTCCTTCCTCCCTTGTCAAATATTCCATATTCAAAAATGGTAACCATCTCCACTCTTGGGTGTGTCAGAGAATATGCAAGGAGCCTATCAAAGCAATCTCAAGGAAGAAAGGCCTTTTCCTGGTCATTAACTCTGTCCAGTTTAAGCCAGTTTCTGGGCTGACCCTCTATCAGGACTAGTTCCTTTTGAAAGCTGACTGGTCAATAGTACTTGTTATCTTACATTACCTTGAAACTGCAATGTTTGTTGGAAACTTAACTTTTAGTATTTCTCACATTAAGAAGGCCTTACACAGATCAACTGAAATTAACTAGATTAAAATTTATCTCCAGTGATTTCAAAACCAAAATTAAAAAAAAATATTGAAGAAGCATGGTTTTTAACTATACAATTTCTAAATTTCCTGTTATTTAAGAACCATCTAGAGCAATTATTAACTTTTCTCTCCAGCTTTGAAAGTAAAAAGCTTGTTTAAATCAGAAAGCAATAATTTGGGAATTAGCAAAATTTTATTTTAAGAGATTGTTTTTATTTTACCTCTGTGTTCTCCTATGAATGACTTAATAGAATTTGACTGCCTTGGTAACTTAAAAGCAAGGTCTCCTCCTTTTGAAGTTTAAACCAATGTACAAAGAATAAGAACACATTTTCAAACTCTTAAACTATATAAGGAGATGCAATTATGAATGCCCTTGTTGCTTTTATTTTTGTTATTTGACTTTGGGGCCACTATTTGTTTGAATCTTCTAATCTAAGTAGCTAGGAAAAATCAGTTCTTAAACTCAACATATCTTTGTTCATGAATTTAATAGTTATGTATTCATGTATAAGATTAAATCATTAAAATATCATATTCTTTCTGAATGACATGAATGAAGATAACATATCTTCAAAGAGGGAATTATGTGATATGTGACAAATGTGATAAAGACATAAAAGTTTTAATTTTAATTAGACAGTACTATTTACTTTGAGAAAAGCAGCAAGATTAGACTGTTACCATTTGCGAACTAAGATAAATGTGATTGGCTTCCAAATTTTCTATTAAAACTGTGCCAAAAAGATGATGGTCTCAGATGATATATATTTAGATCTGATCCTGGGACATAATAGAGAGCAAGAATGAAAAAGATTGAAACATGTTAAATTTTTTTCAGATTCATTAGGATATTCACTGATTAATTTTATTTAAAAACATGCCTAAAATATAAAGCACTTTATTATGTTTTAGTAATGTTCCATAAATTGGATTTAAAGATTACATACATATATATATGTATACATATATATGAGTTGATTTAGTAGACAAATTTTAACTAATAAAAAATAAAAAATTAGGAAAAAAACAGAAAATGAACAAAATGAAAGAAACATTACCATGTGCATGGCAGAACATAAGAGAGATTCAAATGGGAGATAAATTTCCATTTCAAAACATTCTATATAATAAGTACTATACATTGTGTTCAGAGCTTTGCTTCCTTATAGAATTTTTTTTTGTTCTGTACCATGCACTTTTTACTTTCTTCTTTTTTCCTCTTTACTCCCCCTACCAGCTCCCTCAAGAAGCCTACAATTAAGCACAGATGTATTTTCATGCATAAACATCTTTGTAAGGCCATACTATGCTTGTTTGTCCTCTGTTTCTCTGAAGGTGGATAGCATCATCTTTCATAAATCCAAGTCTTTCCACATTTTTCTAAATTCATCAACTCATCATTTCCTGCACCACGGCAAAATTCTAACCTTATACTATATAGTTATTTAAAATAGTCAAAACAAAATAGATTAATATTGCTAACACATAGGGTAGTTTCCCTATTTTTCTCTTTTGATTAAATCTGTTTTAACTTTAACTTTGTCTGAGATCAATGACTGATACTCCTGATTTTCTTTTCTAATAACTTCTACTCTTAATCATTATTATTATATTTATAGGTATCTGTTATTTTCTAATCTTTGCTGGCTCTTCTACTTCATTTCTATGCCTACCTTGTCTTCCTATTACTTAACCTATCCCATGTACCATTCCCTTTTTTTCTCCCTCCTTTTCCCTGTTTATCACATTCCCATTAATATACCTAACCCACTCCTTTTAATCTACAAGCCTTTCCATATCCCACCATATCCCATTTTTTCCTTTTCTTATTTCTTTATAAGTTTAGAAGATGTTCATATCCTTCTAAATATATATGTATTGTTCCCTCTTTGATTCATTCCTAATGTAAGTAGGATTTAAGAACTACCAGTTCTCTTCTCCCATTTAATTACTCATTTCTTGTTCCTGTATAATATAATTATTCTTTCCCCCTTTTCCTAGATGGTTTTGCTTTTTAGAATCACATCATACTCAGCTCTACCTCAATATTTCTTTTAAACTACCCAATTGCTAATGACAATCTTAGACATAGGGTTTACATTTCCATGAATAAAACATAAAAACAGTTTGCCTTTATTGAGTCCCTTGAAAGTAGTCTTTGATGTTTATCTGATATTTTTCTTGGGTCTGAGAGTCTGGCAGTTCACTGGAATGCCTTTTTGTTCCATTAAGGATTATGCTTAATGTTACTGAATATGATATTTTTGGCTGCAACTCTAGTTCTTTTGCTCTTTAGTATATAGTATTCCAAGACCTGTGGTCTTTTAATGTAGCTGCTGTTAGATGTTTATGTTATTCCAGTGGTGGCTCTGCCATATTTGAATTTGCTCATAAATTTGCTCTTTGATCTGGAAGTTTTGGAATTTTGCAATAATGTTCCTATAGGTTTTGTTGTTTTTTTTTTTTTTTTCTATAGGATCTCTTTCAGGTGATAATTAGTAGATTTTTTCTCTATTTCAACTTTTCCTTCTTGTTCTAAAACTTCAGGACAGTTTTATTTATTCCTTGTATTTAATTCTTGTGTCAATGTTCCTTTTTTTTGATCATAGCTTTCAAGTAGTTAAACTATTCTTATAAAGTTTTTTCCCTTCTTGATCTATTCTCAAGATCTCTTGTTTTTCTTAAGAGATGTCTCATATCTTTGTTATTTTTTCATTCTTTATATTTTATTATTTCTTGGTCTCTTACAACTTTTCTGTCTTTCTTTTGCCAGATTCTAGTTTTCAAGGAGTCATTTTCTTCCTTAAGATTCGGAATCTTCTATTTTAATTGGTTGACTTTCTTCAGATAATCTTTTTGCTTTTCTTGGAGTGTTCCTATTTTTAGTTCTTGTATGAATTCTTTTTGGGCAGGTGACCATTTAATTTTACTCTTTGGGGTACAAGATGCTTTTTTTTTAACTTCAGTATCTTTCTCCTTTGATGAACCTCAGTCCCCCTTATTTCCATAGTAACTGCTTATAGTTGGATCCTTTCCTCTTTGCCTGCTCATTTTTTTAAAATTCTATTTGTTTAAATTGATAACCAGTAACCTCTAATTCTGCAGCATGAGGGCTTCAAGTCCTTCTTCAATTCTCATCTTTGACCTGGAACCAAGAATTTCACATCCTATAAATGCCCACAGCCAACAAAAATTATGTCACACTTTTCTAGACTCACTGGGTCATGTGTTAGTTCTTTCTTGCCCAGGACATGTCTTTGCAGCATGGAATTCATTATCAACAAAGGTTCCTCAGTCTTCCCTGAATTGGACCCCTGATTCCCAACATTATTTGGGAGGTGACAATTCTTGTTGCTGGGCCAAGGTTACCTCTCAACACAGATAGCTCCAGAGATCATTGCATGTTGTTTCAATGAACTAACCCAGAAGTGTTTATATTTCACACAGGGCAAATCATCTTAATTTCTTTTTTTTTTGGTTCTTCTCCAATTGTTCCAGGAGGACCACTGTTTTGAGCCCTCTATATTCTCCCTGAGATATAATTTTGTTTTGTTCGTGGAGGAAATCTGAAAAACTAGGAATTTTCTAAGCCATTCTGTCATCTTCTCAGAATTCTCTCAATCATAAACTTTCATTTTTTTTAATATGAGGTTTCTATCACTATGGCAAAAAGGCTTCAAAGATACTCTTCAGAATTTTTTCTGTAATATATAAATCATATGCTCTGTACCACATACCTGGTTCAGACAACACAGAAAAAAGAAAAAGTATGTCAATATTAAAATTATTCTCATTAGTTACTGGTGACCTAACCTGATATTCTTTCTAACGCTGATGTTCATAAGATTAACTCCATATCGCACACCGAGTTTTACCACATAAACTAATTGCTGGAAATCTCATATAAATATATTTTGGCAGGTTATAATAAGTTTTATTTAATTTTATCTCTAGCAAGTTAAAGACAATATTATTAATAGTACAAGCAATCTGGAGCCTGAAAATGGTCAAGGAAGGTCTCTGCAATCTAACTTTGAAATTAGAAGAAAAAGACCCATTCCAGATGCTGCTAAAAACTAACACTATCTGCCAAGATGTTGATTCAGAGATGCCTGTCTTTGAAATTTAGATCAAGCTGGATTGTAAAGGCAAAATTTAATACAGAATTTCCAAGGGAAAATGTTTCTTAGAAGCATTCAATTTTATGAAATAGATAAATGAAAATTTATAGAATAAAAGATTTATTGTTTAAAAGTACAGCAAAATGTATTTCATGTTCATTTTTTGTTCTTCTGATACTACATTTATGATAGATTGTCTCTTAGAGTGTACTAATGCTTTTGTGGAAATTTTGACTCTTTAATGTTACTAAGAAGTTTGGTTTGAACTTTTATTTTTCTTATTGCTTCTCAGATGGATTATACTGTAATTTTTGTATTAATTTATATTTGATACTGAATTTTTAAGGGAATGCTCTGAATTTTATGTTAACCATGTAATTTTGCTTTATAACTGTTTTACTAAGTTGACAATTTTGCTATGCTGACTTTATCTTACCCTTACATTAGCTATCCTAAGATAAAATGTTTTAATTTAAGGTCGTTCAGATATTTTAGTTGTATCCAACTCTTAGTGCTCCCATTTGGAATTTTCTTGGCAAAAATACTAGAATGATTTGCTATTTCCTTTTCCAGTTCATTTTACAGATGAAGAAACTGAGGCAAATAGGTTTTGATTTGGTTACGGGAACTGAGGCCAGATTTTAACTTAGGAAGATGAGCCTACCTGACTGCAGGCCCACACTTCATCCAGTGTGCCACTTATCTGCTCTTTATGTAAATATAATAGGAGAAATGTTGAGATTGGATTTAGATAGTGGAGTGGATATGGAAAAGAAGGAGCACATATATTGCTGGTGAAATTGGTGAACAGCTGGAGAACAATGGGGAACTATGCCAATGGGGCCAAAAAACTGTTGATACACTTGATTTAGCAATAACACTACTAAATTAAAGAAATAAATGAAAAAGAAAAAGGAGTTATATAGACCAAAGAATTTACAGAATTTTTTTAGTAGTAAATAAATAGATATTAAAGAAACAACTGTCAATTGTGGAATGGTTGAATAAATTGTGGTATGTGGTATGTGATTGCAATAGAATACAATAGTTTCACAAAAAAAAAAATACCTGGCAAGAATTATTCTAAATATTTGCAGAGTGAAGTGAGCAGCACCTGAAGCATATTGTACATAGTCACAGCAACCTTGTAACAATGATCAATTATGAAAGACTTAGCTACTCTGATCAAGAAAATCATCCAACACAATTCCAAAGGAAATATGAAGAAGCATGTTATCCAGCTCCAAAAATAGAAACAATGAACTGAGTGCAATGAAATATAATTTTTTTCACTTTATTTTTCATGCTCTTTTGCAACATGGCTACAATGGAAATATGTTTTGCATGATTTTACACAAATAAGCAATATTATTTTGCCTGCTTTCTCAATGGTGGGAGAGGAAACTCAGGGAAAGAATTTGGAATTAAAAGAAAAATTTAAGTGGATTGCATAGATAACAGAACTTACTCTATTTTGTTCAATACTCTCCATTTTACTTTGTGACCACTGCATAAACTGGAGGATCAGATATAATACCTGGTCACTTTACTATCTTGTCATTAATTAATCAAACTAATAGGAAAATTCATGTAACAAAAAAATGGAGATTTGAAGTCTAATTAAACAACAATAAGAAGTATATAAAATTACTCTTGAAAGTAAAAATTCTTCAAAAAAAAGCAATTATGGACATAATTCTACAAACTTATTTCAAGCATAAGAGTGGCTTTAAGGTCTGATTCTGGGCAGCAGAAAATAAAATGTGTGACATTTCACTCAGTGACCAATGTAAGGAAGGTTTTCATTTTTCCAGCCATTTGAGCATTTAGAACAAAAGATGAGGTTTAAAAAAAATGGGATGGCAAAAGTGAACACAAGTTTAATAGATCTCATTAAGATAAGAGACTAGAAAGATTTCTTTGCCTATGAAAGTGTGAATGCTCTTCAGAGAAATGCTCATTTCTTCCCTATAATTTAATATTGAGATTTTTTGTGATTTCCAAGCTTAATTTAGCAGATAAGGATTTGAAAAAATATCTAGAATCATGTAACAATTAAAACTTGGATACATTTTTGAATTTCATAAACTGGAGAAATGTATTATTCAAAGAATAGTTGATCTGTGATTTAAATAGTAAATAGTAACTTCTTATGCTACTTTTTTTCCTGTGATTGCAAAATTATTGCCATCTCATGCAGGTTTCTAAATGCAATCAGTATAGAATGGGAAAACTGGTAGATGAATGGAATGCTTTCTTCATGTAGATAATTTGGACATAGTTTAACTGGATTAATGTTATCACACTGACTTTTTAAAACATCTTATATATTAATTGATTGAGGTTGTTTTATACTAGTGCAATGTTTAAAATTTTTCTTGTTCTATGATTTTTGAAATCATTGCATGTTAAATTTTATTTATTTTATTTTAAATTATTTTAAATTTTATTTTCCTAATAGAAAACATATAATCTTATGGACCACAATTGTCTGCAATATTAAATACTGTCTTAATGACTGTCTTAAATACTTAAATTGCCTACTCTGGGTGTCAAAGAGTTAATTTGAATTTGATAAATCATACTGTAGATTCAAGAAAGTTGGAAAGGCTGTTAAAAAAGCATAAATTTGAATAGCATAAAATTCCCAGAACTAGGAATATATGGAGTAATCAGTGTCAAAACAAAACAAAATAAAACAAAAACTTGTTTATACTGTATTTAAATTAAAGTTAATTGATTGATTCATAGAAATTTAAACCACACTGCTAAAGTATTTTTCCATTTGTCTTTGATTATCTAGTATAATTCAAAGCAAGTGCCCATAGTTTTATTTCTTGTTGACATTAAGCATTCCATTATTATTTTCCTCCCTGCATGAATGTAAACTGAATGATGTGGATAATGGTTCAAAACAATGAAAAAAACTAAATGAAAAATGCAGGCAATGAACAAACATTGGCACTTATTTTGTAAATTACATGAAGTCCATTTTTTCAGTTGGGTCTTTGGGGAAAATATTATCAAAGTTTTTCTAGGAATAGCCAGATAACTTAGAAAAATGAGACGTAAGCTAACTTTATTATCAAGACTTACAAGTCTTTTTTTTTTTTTAAACTTCTCAGGGAAAACAATTGTGGCTTCATTTTACTTCTTTCTCAGCTTCCATAGACCAATGTATATGATATTTTTGTAGCAGATTTGTTTTGGCACCTAAAGGGACTTGGCTTGCTCCTGTTTTTGGCATAATGCATTTGAGTAAAGGGAGAATAGTTGTGGTTTGTGTTAATTAGTGTTTTTCTGCAGTTCAAAAAGCAATGATTGAAAACAAATTCTGATCAAAAATTTTAATAGTCCAGCAATATTGTTGTACCTGCCTTACCTTCCATAACATAATATTGTGAAACTAGTTAAAAACAAGCAGAGCAGTATACATGATAAAATTTTTCCTTTTAAAAATATTACACAAATAGATTCAACTTAAATAACCAAATACTGTGCTGAATGGGTTCTTACTATAAAAATATATGGTTTATATACTATAAAAATATAAATTTTGCCTTGCTTTTTAAGTAGAATACAAAACAATCAGGAGAGAAATTGCTTAAAAACTTTTCTAATCAGATTATTATTCACTACTAAAAGAATGCTAAAAGCCACAATCTTAAATAAGTTCAAAAAACACACTGCAAAAAAAAAAAACTTTTGTTTCTATGGAGTTTGAGGCCAAAGAACAAGGTAATCACTTTCTGATCCTAAGAGGATGTGTGATTCCAGAAGAGACTATACCTTATATTAAGGGATCTACAATCTCTGAGACAAAAAAAAAATGCCCTTCCAGAAGAAACTATAAAAATTTTAATTGTAAAGGTGAAATGTATTATGTAGAATAGTCAGCTACATTTACTGTCATGTATATTTATCTGTCATTTCCTCTATCAAAGGCAAAAAAATTCCTTAAAACTTAATTTTATTCACTTTTTGTACATAGCAAAAATGGTTTTCATTGTATTCCTTTTCTAGACTGTCTGCCTATATAACAATATTTTTAAAGAAATAACATCAGCATTGTTGATTAGTTCATTTAAAAGTCTCAAGACCTCTGTGGACCTCCTATCTTTTCAAAGGCTCAGGGGAAAGTATGTTTTCTCAAGTTTCATCTTTGGAGACATGCTTGATTTTTGTAATTTTGTGTACTCATTTTTGTTTCTAATATTTTCTGGGCACTGATTATTCTATATCAGTTCATGTAAAAGTTTCCAAGTTTCACCAATTTTTTTTTACTTCTTAGCAACATTCTGTTACATTATGTATTTTATAATGGTATAATCTTTTATAATATAATCATGGATTCATTTAGATTATATGATAGATTATGGTATAAGGTTTTGGTTTAAACCTAATTCCAGTCAGCTTTTCAATTTTTCTAGCAGTTTTTTATAAGTTATTATTAAATTGGAAGTTGTTTCCTAAGTTAATTATATTTTCTGGTTAATTGATCACTTGTTTGTTGAGTTTCATCTTTTCTTTGTCTAGCTTTTTTTAAAATCATCTATCTCCTTAATTTTTAAATAATAAGAAATGATTTTAATGACCACCATTTTATAATATAATTTGAGGTCTGGAAAGGCTATTTTTCTCTTAACCTTAAATCTTTTCATTATTCCCTCTGATATTTTAAATATTTTGTTTTAAAGAAATAAAATTTGATATTATTGATTTTAATAAAGCATCTTTTTGATAATTTGATAGATGTAACATCAAAATATAAATTAACTTAGGTAGTACTGTCATTTTACTATGTTGAGTTGGTCCAGTCAGGAACAATGAATGTTCTTTGCAGCAATTTAAGTTGTCCATAATTTTTTAAGGACATTTTTATTGAATTTGTAGAAATATTATGTCATCTTTGGGGGATAGATTTCTAAATATCATATATATTTTATAGTTGGAGTATGTTTTCTCTATTATTATTTTTCCTTATTAGTTTCACTAGAATACCACTTCCTTTTCAGTTCATCAATATCTGATAGAATCCTTTAAAAAAACTTTAAAAAATAATTTTATTATAATTTACTATAATTTCTCTTATCATTATCCATGTATTTTATTTTTATATTTTTATTAAAGCTTTTTTATTTACAAAACATATGCATGGATAATTTTTCAACATTGACCCTTGTAAAACCTTTTGTTCCAAATTTTCCCCTCCTTTCCTCCACCTACTCCTATAGATGGTGGGTAGTCCAATATATATTAAAAAAATATGCTAAAATATATGTTAAATCCAATATATGTATACATATTTATACAGTTATCTTGCTGCACAAGAAAAATCTGATCAAGAAGGAAGAAAAAAAACCTAAGAAGGAAAACAAAATGCAAGTAAGTGAGAATGCTATGTTGTGGTTCACACTCAGTTCCCACAGGCCTCTTTCTGGGTGTAGATGGCTCTCTTCATCACTGAACAACTGGAACAGGTTTGAATCATCTCATTGTTTAAAAGAGCCACGTCCAATCTGGTAGAATCCTAAGAGGAAATGAAATGACAATCCTTGATGATCCAACCTTCTAGCACAAGTAGGAATAAAGAAAGGAACTCTAGAACCAAAGCTATATTTCAATCACCTCTTTTGATTAAAAACATAAACTGGTGGTAGTTAGTCCAAATGGATGCAGAAATGCAAAAGAAGTTTTCAAGAACAATAGCCACATTATTTTCTTTTACTTCTTAATTTTCATTGTGCCTAATAATTTCAAAAATACAAGTGCATGCCTCTCAGGAGAAAACAGGGTTTAGAGTTCAGCCCAATAAGGGATTACTTGGAAAGTATTCTAATCTAGGTACTCAGGGTCCAGATAAGCCAGATAATATTATATAGTTAGCACAGTCAAGGAGAAAAGTCCCTACTACTTCATTTCCCATGATTCTTGGGATCCACTGAACATCACTAATTAGGAGAATTTTCCTAAAGTATATTTCTCAAAAGTCTACAGAATGATAGTATTCCTTATGTATTTCATGTTCTTAATAAAAAAAAAAGTGTCATTTTATAATTAGATCTGAGCTTTCAGTGAAAGATAAAAGAAATGTTGGGTTAAAATAGAGAATTCCTGGGGTGAAAAGGAAGTCAATTATTGATAATAATAAAGTTCAAATTCCTTAGTTTGCACTTGTAAGTTTTCCTCAATCTGGTCACAAGTGATATTCTTTTATTATTATTATTTTTTATTTTAAAGCTTTTTATTTTCAAAACATATGCATGGATAATTTTTCAACATTTACCCTTGAATAGCCTTCTGTTTCAGATCTTCTCTTCATTCCCTCCACCCTCTCCCCTAGATGGCAAGCAATATATGTTATACATGTTAAAATATATGTTAAATCCAATATGTATAAACATTTATACAATTTTCTTGCTGCACAAGAAAAATCAGATCAAAAAGGAAAGAAAATGAATATGAAAAAAAATGCAAGTGAAAAACAACAACAACAAAAAAAAAAAGAGTGAGAATGTTATATTGTGATCCATACTCTAGTTCCCACAGTCCTCTCTTTGGGTGTAGATAGCTCTCTTTATCACAAGATTACTGGAACTGGCCTCAGTCATCTCATTGTTGAAGAGAGCCATGTCCATCATAATTGATCATCATATAGTCTTGTTGTTGACATGTATAATGATATCTGGTTCTGCTCATTTCTCTTAGCATCAGTTCAATCAAGTGTCTCCAGACCTTTCTGAAATCATTCTGCTGGTAATTTCTTACAGAGCAATAATATTCCATAACATTCATATACCATAATTTATTCTCCATTCTCCAACTGATGGGCATCCATTCAGTTTCCAGTTTCTAGCCACTACAAAAAGGGCCGCCACAAACATTTTTGCACATGGGAGTCCCTTTCCCTCCTTTAAAGATCTCTTTGGGATACAGGCCCAATAGACACTGCTGAATCAAAGGGTATGCACAGTTTGATAACTTTTTGAGCATAGTTCCAGATTGCTCTCCAAAATGGTTGGATCCATTCACAGTTCTACCAACAATATATCAGTGTCCCAGTTTTCCCACATCCCCTCCAACATTCAGCATTATCTCTTCCTGTCATCTTTGCCAATCTGAGAGGTATGTATTGGTATCTCAGAGTTCTCTTAATTTGCATTTCTCTGATCAATAGTGATTTGGAGCATTTTCATGACTAGAAATGGTTTCAATTTCTTCATCTGAAAATTGTCTGTTCATATCATTTGACCATTTATCAACTGGAGAATGGCTTGAATTCTTATACATTTGAGTCAATTCTGTATATATTTTAGAAATGAGTCCTTTATCAGAACCCTTAAATATAAAAATGTGTTCTCAATTTATTGCTTCCCTTCTAATTTTGTCTGCATTAGTTTTGGTGCTAAAAAACTTTTCAATTTCATGTAATAAAAATTATCTATTTGGTGTTAAATTACGAGTTCCACAAGTGATATTCCTAATCCTATCTTCAACCATTATCTTCAGTTCAATTAAATGGCTCTATATACTATTTCTTGAAGCCAATTTTAGTATTTATACATCCATACTTTTGATCACTCTTTTTCTTTCTACTTATCCATCCAATATCTATATATCTAAGAAGGCTTAGCTCAATACTTACCTCTTTTATGATACTTTCCCTCATCACTCTCGGGCACTGTGATCTATTTACTTTTATGAATTATTAGAACATTTATTGCGGTTTATGCTAATCATTTTGAAATGGATAGCACAGTCCAATACTGCAGCCTACTCATTCCCACCCTGAATGTTTCCATTGGCTTTTGTATCAGATACACCTTTGGATTTTTCAGATATTTTGATACTTTAAGGTTTATAACCACACATAATATCACCAAAGAAGTTTGAAACCATTAGAAACATTGTGTTTTTTCCCAAATGTAATCAAACCTACTCTCTTTTTTCAAAAAATGTAGTGTAGAGACTATTAGTTAGGAAATAAATGATTTTGAAAGAAGCCTGATTGTCTGTATAGCATAGTATCCAACACAAGGCAGGCACTTAATGAATACATATTGTTTGGTGAAGTGAACAAGGAAGGGAAGGTTAAAAAAAAAGAAACATGACAAAAAGAAAAATGACAATATTTCAGCAATTATTTTTTTTGGTAAGTGCTGAGAATAAAAAGACAGAAAACAGTTCCTGACCTCAAAGAGCATAACATCTAATAAACAATGAGTTCCTCTTTGACTCTTCTATTCAGCTACCCATAAAGGCAGAATAAATGTCTATTTAATCTTGAAAATATACTCCAGGAAAATTCTCCTAATTAGTGATGTTCAGCAAGTGCAGAATAAGAATAATGAAAAGTTATCAGTCCCCACTTAGTTGGAACATAGACTTTGTGAAGGAGAAAAAACAGAAATAAAACTAAATGCTTAGGTTGAAACCAGACTGTGAAAAGCCTTGTTATAGGGTGAGGATTTTTACTTTATCTTAGAATGAATAGGAACTAGTAAAGTTTTATTTTGTTTAAAGAGGTCAGTGACATGGACAGAACAATTTTTAAGAAGGTTATTTTGGCAGCTGGATTGAGGCAGGGCTGAGGAAAGGAGGGCATCAGACAGGAATACCAGCCAGGAGAGGCTATTACAATAGTTAAAGTGAGAAAGAACATTGATATGAATTCAAATGATATGGCGCATGAGTAGAAAGGAGGGGAAAATATTGGGGATATTAGGTTACAATAATCAATAGGAATTGCCAACTGATTCATAAAGTAAAAGCAATCAAGGATAAGTCCAGAAGCCATTATTGAACTGGATCTTGAAAAAATAGGATATAGATTTGAATTAGCAAAGCAGAGATTTGAGGACATTCTAATCAGCCAAAAGAAAATAAGTTTTGGTGGAACCAAATAAGACACATATGGAGGTCATTAAAGAGATCATTTGACTGAAACATAAGGGCCAGTTTCAGAACTAGTGAAACATAAAATTAGAGACACATGAGAAGTAAGGTGATTCAAACTTCTGGGCCCTGGCCAGGTTTCTTCTTTATGCAATAGAGTAATTAAACACTGAGGAAACAAGACTGCCAAAGCTACCATATATAAACATCCAACATAGACTAAAAACAAATAAAAAGGATTTTAGCTTATCAGCATGCTTGTAACTGAATGACTAAGTTTAAAAAAGTTAATTGCTAGATTTTTTTCAATAAGAATTAAATTATGTTCAATTCAACAAATATTTATTAAGCATATAATAGGATTAAGGTTAGCCTTAGAATGGATGAGATTCCATTCTCAAGGAACTTACCCTCTGGATCACTACTTCTTTGTCTCCTCTTAAACATCTCACTATTACCTGCCTAGCTAGAATTATTACACCTTTAAAAAAATTCAGTTGACCAAGCCTAGTCACTGATAGGCTCAGGCTATCATTATAATTTCTCCTTCTTGAGTTATTTACACTTCCTGTTTTCTATCCTCTTGTTCTCTAGCATTCATTGCTATCACTCTAATGAATTTTCTTTCTTCAAGGCTGCCATAAATATTCTTAAATACTAAATTTAATAGCCTTTTCCAAGTCCTCTTGGCATTGTAACTTATAACACAGTTCATCATTTCTTCCTTCTGTACAATCTCCTCTTCCTTCTCTTCTATAACATTATTCTCTCTTAAGTTCAGTTACTGAGACTTGTTTGTTGTTAGTTCTAAAAATACAAGCATTCACAGAAGTTTTTATGCAAAAAAAACCCCAAAAACCAAAAAACTTTCTTTACTTAATTGGAGGAGGGAAAACTAGACAGGCATACCAAGATTTGGTCTAGGACCAAAGAGACACAAGGCAGAGAATCTAAGCCTTCATACATATAGTTGGGGCAAGGCAAAGAATCAAGCAGTGAGATGTAATGGCAGCAGTGAGTTGCAATGGCAGCAATGTGGAGAGTTTGCCTTGTGAATATAGTTAATTCATAGCAAGACTTCATGACTAGGAGGTAGTTCTTGCAGATGCTTACCCAAGCTGAAGGACTAGAAAGAGCAGCAGTCTTGGGGTGGGCATCCCAATAAAAAACACAAAAGGAAGTAAGAAAAGGAGAAAAAAGGGCAAAGTACCAAGCATAGGGACACGATGATGGTAGAATAAAAACCAAGAAGAACTGCTGGGATTTTGAGCCTGCTACAAAAAGAAGTCATTTTGTTGTTTCTGTTCTGCCTTTCCATAAGAAGGGCAAAAGCAATTGAAAGTACTAATGAGATGTATTTTAACACTTTAACATTTAACACTTCCAAGCTGTGTGACCCTAGGCAAGTCACTTAACTCCAATTGCTTCATTTCCCCCCAAAAAAGACTTTACATTTGTCTTTTAATAAATTTATTCTTATTTGATTCAGTCTCAAGTTCTATTTTGTCAGGATCCCTTGGCTCTGGATTTTGTCTTCCAATATATTAGTCACAATCTTCTAACTGGCAGCAAAGAAATCTGTACTGAATTCTTTACTATTAGATTAAACCCAAACTCCTTATCCTAGAATTCAATGCTTTACCAAGTCTCACTTCACTTTTAATCTGCCCAAATTTATCTTCTACTGCCCTAATACATGCTTCAGTTTCTAAAATTTTCTCACTATCTCTTCTACAAATGTTCAGCCTGTCTTTTTTTTAAAACGCGGTTTCCTTTGCCTATAATACTGATTCTACCACCCCTTTTTGCTTTAGCAAATGCTTTTTTTTTTTTCAAATGCCAGATCATCTAGGGCTATACTCAGTTCCTTAGAAGTGATGAGGTCCTGAGGAGCTTGGTGGGGTAGCAGAAAAAGCTTGAAGGTAGGATTATAATACTCCAAGAGGCAAGCAGGAAAGGGAATCAGTTTTGCCTTATAGTCCCACCCCAGTGGAGGTCTCTGGAGGCTCCATCTTACTGTATCCAATCAGAGTTGAGATGTCAAGCCTCCAAGGTTAAATTTACTCTATAAATCTGTCCCTGGTCTATGCCATCTTGGCTGCAAACCTTCTGAGGTTATCCACAGTGGCATTCTGCCACTGTCTTCTTTGAAACTAAATTCCTCTATGGATTTAGCCTGCCAATCAATGGCATATTCCCATCTCATGGAATATTCCCTTTAACCTGGTAAATTGTGAATTCCACTAGGGAACTTGTCTTTTCCCTTTAATTGTTAAAATCCTTTTTCCTTAACTATATGCCCTCCCGGGGCAGCTAGGTGGCACAGTGGATTGAGCACCAGCCCTGAAGTCAGGAGGACCTGAGTTCAAATCTGGTCTCAGACACGTAACAGCTGTGTGACCCTGGGCAAGTCACTTCACCCCAATTGCCTCAGCAAAAAAAAAAGCAAAAAAAAAAAAAAAACTATATGCCCTCCCAAATTTATTTCATATTTACTACTCCTGATGTCTATTTTACCTCAATTTTATCTGTAACCTTTTCTCATAAATAAAAGTACCTTTTCACTACACACCTGTCAGATTGGCTAAAATGACAAGAAAGGATAACGACGGGTGTTGGAGGTCATGTGGGAAGACTGGGACAATGATGCATTGTTGGTGGAACTGTGAATGGATCCAACCATTCTGGAGAGCAATTTGGAACTATGCTCAAAAAGTTGTCAAACTGTGCATACCCTTTGACCCAGCAGTGTTTCTATTGGACCTATATTCCAAATAAATCATAAAGGAAGGAAAGGGCCCCATGTGTGCAAGAATGTTTGTGGCAGCTCTTTTTGTAATGGCTAGAAACTGGAAACTGAGTGGATGCCCATCAATTGGAGAGTGGCTGAATAAATTATGGTATATGAATGTTATGGAATATTATTGCTCTGTAAGAAACGACCAGCAGGACGATTTCAGAGAGGCCTGGAGAGACTTGTGTGAACTGATGCTCAGTGAAGTGAGCAGAACCAGGAGATCATTATTCACGGCAACAACAATACTATATGAGGATCAGTTCTAATGGACATGACTCTCTTCAACAATGAAATGCTTCAAACCAGTTCCAATTGTTTGGTGAAGAGAGCCATATACACTCAGAGAGATGGATGTGAAATGTGGATCACAACATAACATTTTCATGTTCTCTATTGAGATTTGCTTGCATTGTATTTCCTTTATCGGATTATTCTTTCTTGTAGATACGGTTTCTCCTGCACAAAAAATTATGTGTGGCAATAACTATACATATATTCGATTTCTTAAGTGTTCTAACATAATTATCATGTAATGGATATCCTGCCATCTAGGGGAGGGGTGGGGAATAGGGGGGAAAAATTGTAACAGAAAGCTTTGTAAGGGTTAATGTTTAGGAATTACCCATACATATGTTTTGCAAATAGAAAGTATTAATTAAAAAAAAAAACAAAGAATGGGAAATCAACTACTAAAAATATATAGATTTTGGTATTAAAAAAATAAAAAATAAAAAAATAAAGGTACCTTTTGGCAAAGAGAATGCCATTGTGAATTCTTCCCATGTGCCTTGTATTTTGAGCTAGGAATTGCTATTCTAAATCCATCAGAAGTAACCCACTTAAAAGAGAATAAAGAGAAATTTGAATATATGCTGATAGTGAAGAAAAATCTAGAAACTGTGCCTCTAATCCTAGATTAAAAAAAATAGAGATGTTGAACCTGGACAAGACTATGGGGAAAGTCAACAGGTAATTTTGAATGCTTTAAAGGTTATTTTGAAGAACAGGGAGGAAACATTCTCTACTATTTGATGATGGAAAAAAAAAACAATTCAAAACTAAGCCAAAAATATAAAGAGACAAGGAGGCAATTTTCAGCTCATGATTAAGATTTTCAAATTAATATGGGTATTCCAGAAAAGATCTGCCTTCTGTTTTTAATTATTTTTAGAAAAAGCATAAAAATGAATAATTATCAATTATTTTATTTAATTTTCTTTTCAAAAGCAGACATGGGACATAAACACAATGCTATAAGGATTTGACAAAAGTTTTTGGAAGTTAATTAAATATATGCGCTATGATTTGTTTGGTGCTTAAGAGAAAAAAAAACAAGACATCTGATCAAATATATGCATAAGGCTTTTGGGAATTGTACATTCTGTCATTCATTCAAAACAATTCCAAATAAAATTCATAGCTAAGGGGCAAACGGAAGACAGAACTATATCCCCTAGCATAACATCTCAGGTCTTTTGTAAGTACTTTACAAAATGTTCTAGTTTCTCACAACACAGTTGAAGATTTAGGAAGGCCCAAAACTTTGTAAAAACCCCAAGGCAAGAGTAAGAAGCCAATTTATAAATTCAGATGTGCTTGCCTCTGCTCTCAACATTGGAGCAAAGGATCTAGTCTGATCATTGGATCAGTGTTCATTGGGAATGAGAAATCTTCACAGATTTTATTTTTTAAGGATGTATCAATAATAAATCAATGCATTATTTATTCTTTTATCCTACAAAGACAACAGAAGACTCAATCATTAACGGCAGCATTATTTCCTAAACTGTATAATTTGGCTACCTGTTTTACATATCTTTAAGGATTTTTAAGTTAGGATCATAAAAGTTAAGTCATAGAAGACAGAGAAACTATCATGGCTTGCTTTTATATAAGGTGTTCTTTATTTTTATATTTACTGTTATATCTATATATTTATCAGTTGACCCAGGTCCATTTACTTTTTGATGGATAAAAGAAATGCTTATTTGGTGTGTACTTTAAATTTGCATTAAAATTACTGACAGTACAGATGAAAATTATAATGGTGTGATTTCTCTCCTTCCTGGTATTTTCTAATTTCTATGACCATAGGAAATGTTTGTGTCTATAACAGAAATCTTGTTTGAGTAACTATATGAAGGATTATAATAAACTATCTTTGAAGTTAAAAATATTTTAGTGTGAATAATATAAAAAGGAATAAGCTATAGAAGGCTTAATGTGGGAACTTGCTAGGACAGTAGGAAAATGGAGCTTGGCACCATTAGGTATTCATGCCTAGGGAATGCCATAGTGCTGGAGAGATTGCTTTGGACAAATGCATGCATGTATGTAGGTTACAAAGGGAAAAGCAGCAAATCCTTATCTAAAGCTGAAATAATAATTAGGAAAACAGGAGCTGCCTTTTAAAAGATAAACTCCATCACTGAAAGCATTTGAATGACTAGGTAGAAAGTTATTTGTCAGAAATTCTTTATAATGGATTCCTCTGTTAGATAGGAGATTGGACTTCTATGTCTTCTAAAGGCCTTTTTTTACCCTATAATTCTAATTGTTTTTTTAAATCTTTTTAATTTATGTAATTAAACAAACATTTCTATAACAGCATATTTTTAAAAAGATGATTGCATATGAAATTGCAGATATATTTTGCACAAGTTACTATTCTTTTCAAATATATAACAAAATTGTTATGTAAATTTATTTTTTCTTCCCTTTCCCTTCCACTCTCCCCTAGAGATGGCTGTCATTAGAAACACATACACACACAAAATATATTTATACACAGACGTGCATATGCGTATACATATGTAAACGTTATTCCGTACATATTTCTACTAATCAGTTCTTTCTCTGTATGCAAATAGTGTCTTTCTTCAAATGTCCTTACTTTATGATTATTTCAGGAACATATAATAGCAAAAATAATCTATTTGCTCAAAGTCATTCTTAAAACAATATTGTTGTTACTGCATACAATTTTCTTTTGTATTTTGGTCATTCTGCTCTTCATTATTTCAGACAAACTTAATTCAAATTCTTTCTGAAAAATTATAGCACACACTGGTCACTCCTACTCTGGACCTCACTCTATCGCTCTCCATTTAAACAAAACATTTGAACAATCATAGTAGTTGAATTGGGAATTTCCCTGGTATTTATAACTAAAAAGAACCATAAAAGTCATGTAGTTAAATTTACAGCTCCCATTTAGATAGCTTTTAGGATCTGCAAAGAACTTCATATACATTATCTCATTTGATCCTTACAGCCTTGGAGTATAGGTAATATAGCTTATCCCTTGGCTCCCCTCTTCCACATTTTGCGGATGAAATACTGAGGCTTACAGAGGTTAGATGCCCTCTCAGAGGGGCACATAGCTCATACGTGTCTGAGCTGGAATCTAAAGCCAGGTTTTCCTAGCTCCAAATCCAGCATTCTATCTACTACACCAAGCTTCTTCCAGGTAGTCTCCAAAGGATTCAACAAATATTTGGTGAATTATAATGCTGTCAAATTCATACTAGCACACCAAAGACATCGTTCCCCTCCTATTTCATATCAGATCTGGCTTGGCGTACAAATTGCTGCAAATCTCCAGGGTCCTCATACAGCCTGGAGTCGGCAGAACTGAATATGTGCTGGGGAAAGCCAGAAATCACCTCCAGTGTGTCCATCCTGGATCAGGACACATGGGGCACTGGTTCAACAGGGCCCAGCTGTTGGGCTACAGACAAACTAGATGGAGTATTTGCATATTATAAAAAGTAGCAACTTTATAACCAAAATAAAATTTAATTATTTAATGAGGGATAAGTCCTTAGGAGACCCTCATTGAAAGCAGGTGCACTGATCAGAGACAAAATATTTGAGTTAATGCCAAGAACCATCAAGTGCCTGAGGAAACCAAGGAATTGTAAACCTGAGAACAGAAGCAGTTGGGTACGCTTTCACAAGCACAGAGAGGATGCTTGTGTTTTAAGCAGAGCTTGAACAAGGTGACTGCTGATCTATTTCAGATTTCATGAAATTGTAGAAAAAGAAATCAAAAATAGGAAAAAGACTTCAACTAATTTAGATTATATACACTGAGGTTTTAATTCATCCATGATTTCAATGGCAGAGGTATTCCCCTCACTGGCGTAGCTCAAGAAGTTTCTACCCTTTATGATAAAATTTCATTTTTTATTGTGGACAAAAGTGTTACTTTTGTTATTTTGAGGCAGCTATGCAGCACAGTGGATAGAGTGTTAGATTTGGAGATAGGAAAACTGATGTTAAGATCTGATGCTTACTAGTTAAATCATTTAACCTCTGCTTCAGTTACCTAACTACATGTACTTTGCAGGGTTGTTCTGAGGATCAAATGGATCAAAATACGTAAAATCTTTGCAAACCTTAAAGCACTATTGCAATACTCCAGCACAGTTTTCTCCGTGTCATCTCAGTTATTGTTGTTATTGCTATTATCTCTTTTAAACGATGCTAGAATAGTACATAGATGGAAGACACATGCAGTCTATCATAAGGCCTATGCTTGAAGCCTTTCAATGTCAAACTTAGCAAAACCAGCCATAATTTGTTCCTTATTGGTGTAGCCTTCAAGGACTTAAGCTCAAGATGTGGAGGATGTGGATGGGATATAAGCAAGTGAAATGTAACCTCACTGCCAAGTAAACATTCTTTTGTTCTTGCTTTACAGATGAATAGTTTTAACCCAACACAATATATAAGCTGTTTGAGGATGAGGATGATGTTTTGCCTTTTCTTTGTATTTGCCGGGTTTTAGCACATGCCTGGCACATAGTAAGTGCTTAAAGAATACTTACAGATTCAATGAATGACTGATTTGTTATTGGAACATTGATATGAATTTCTGTTACACTATTATAGCCCCTGTCAATAAAAAAATAAATTCAACTGGAAATTTTCTTATTTGCTTTGTAAATTCATATAACTTTTTAAAATAAGCTTGTATAGTTTTTTTTTAAATATTACTATGCTTTCTTCTAGTTCCCTCTTTTCCCCATCCACAGAGAACTATCTCAAATAACAAAATGTTTGTAAAAAGAAAAAAAAGGAAGAGGGGAAAAATTAACATACCTTATCAATAAAATTAAAAGTCTAAAAATATGTGCAATGTACAATACTTATGAACCTCCCACTTTTGCAAAAACAAAATAATATCACATATTTGAGAATGATTATCTCAGAAAAAAACTTTAAAGAGTGAACTTTCTGAGTGAATTTGAAATATGATTCAATTTTTAAAACACTAACTTGTATACATGAAAGTTTTCTATGCTTCAGCTCAGACATCATTCTTTAGATAAGGGAAATTACTATTTCATCTTTGCATTTAATGAAATATAGAAACTGTTAATGTATAAAATCTTTTTAAAATCTACTTCATATGTTTCCGTAATATTTATTTGACTTATTCCTTCAATTTGGCATATTCTAATTAAATAATCCACAAATTCGTTTTATCACTACTGTAAGCAGGCCTCATAACCAAGCTATTAAGCTACTGGCAATGAATAGAGTAAAACTACCATATGCCTCCATACCTCTGTTCACTAGTGCAGGATATATAACTGTAATTTTGTCTCAGACTATTATTTCCACTTCAAATTCTTCCTGTTTTGCTCATTCACACTTTTCCCAAAGATTCAGACATTTGGTGAAGATTATTATTCTCTGACTTAAAGGTTCTATTTTTCCCAACCTCTGCAATGTTACCTAAACAAGAGAGGCTGACCAAGTGACCATAACTGGACAAGGTTGAGACACCAGAAGGATACATTTCCTTAGTTTGATGACCAGTTTGGCCTCTCCTGGGCAAGGCCCCAATATGCATCCACAAACATTCTAAAAGCTTCCATATTATCCCTATAGTTTTACATAATATTCTGCTTCATCAATAAATAAGTCCACTGGCAGTATATGTCCTTTTGCATCACTTCTAGAAGAAGCTCATAGCAAAGTCCCCTGCTGAGTTCATACCAGAATCTTAATAATCGTAGAGTGCCAGAGTTCTGTGACTTCTAATAAAAGTTTACCTGAGGGAATAAGAAAAGCTTTCAGAATACATTTTTAAGGATGGATCTGTGACAAATTTTGTATGAGACTCATCATTACACAAATTACTGGTGTTTTCTGTTCTCAAGACTTTGGGATGACTATAGAAAAGTAACAGGCATTTTTCAGGAACTCAGGCAAAACGGGAAATACAAATAAGCTACATGGACAAAACCCTTCACCACCAGCCATGAACCCCAGTACAATCAAGACCTTACAAGAAACCACAGACTTGCCCTTCAAGAGGGGACCAAACACTAGCTTGATAAGGTTCACAAGTCTGAGTTTTATTCCAACGCAGCTTCATAGCTTCCCTCCACATTTGTCTATACTTTTCATCTCTACATTTTCTGACTACCCTTTATGTTGTCCTTTTCTATTATAACATTAAACTCCTTGAGGAGACAGAAGATTCTTGATTGTTTAGATTTATATTATACAACAATATCTGGCACATAGTATGTACTCTTTAAATGCTGTTGTTCGGTGCATTCATTCTCTTAGGAACATCATAGTGCTATATTCTCTTTCATGAAATCATCTGGTTCTTTCATTCACCTTTCTTTCAATACATCAAGTTTGGTAGTGGTTTGTAGGTAGTGAACACAAGGGCAAGTAAAAGGAAAAAAAAAAAACTAATAATCTCATTAGTGTTGCTATTCTGTCCCCACACACCCATTCAACAACTCTGCCTTCCTAATGTTGGTAATAAAACTATTCCCTAAACATTCCTAATTTTCACCACAAAACTGTCTATATTCAAAATATATTGAAAAGATCCACAAATAATGATCTAAAATAAAGGGGAAAGAGTTAGAGACATTTTGAAATACAATTGTAAAATCAAGCCCATTTTAATACCAAAAATTGCCACAAATAATATTTGGAAATATACTAAATTTTGTATATCAAAATTTCAAAATCAAATTATTTTTTCTCACCATATGAAAAACCAGGGTTCTATGGCGTACAACTTGTAAAATAGTAAGAGTTAGCTTAATTTAATAAAAGGACAACTGAATTAAGAGTCTGGAGGTAGAGGTTAAATCCATCTTGGCTACTACTACTATTACTTATTATTATTGCTGTTTTTTGTTATTATTTTTGTTTGTAGTAAGTTATCTTATTTAGATCTTACTTTTCTCACATATGAAGGCAGATAGTGCTGTGGATGAAACTTTAGGCCTAGAGTTAGGAAATCCTGAAATTCAAATTTGATCTCAGACTCTTACTATGTGGCCATATTCAAGTCATTAATTCTATTTGCTTTAGTTTCCTCATTTGTAAAATGAGATGGATAAAGAAATAGCAAACAAGGCCAAGATCTTTGCCAAGAAAACCCCAAATGGGATCGCGGAAAGTAGGAGAAAACTGAAGTGACTGAGCAACAATAATTTCTTGTATGTAAAAGATGATGACTTGGATCAGGGATTCTTAACTTTGAGTCCACGAGCTTGTTTTCCAAATAATAATAATAAATAAATAAATTCAATAACTGTTCTCCAATATAATTGGTCTCCTTTGTAATCATATACATTTTGTATTATATATTTAAAAACATTATTCTGAGAAGGACTCCACAGGCTTTGCTAAACTACCAAAGGAATCTTTCTTACAAGAAAGGACTGAGAACTCTGATCTAGATTCCAGATTCTTAAACTTGTGTTGCAACTCCATCTGGGGTCTTGCTGACCTTGGTGAAGAAAAGAATCAAGTCTTCATCAGAGACTTGACTAAAGGAAGGGAGAATGGGAAGTGAAGCCAAGTGATTCTGATATGTAGAGTAAGGAAGAAAAGGCTTCTTGTGGCAAATGAACTCTACTTTCTCAACAAAGTATGAGAAAAATTCTTGGGATTAAATAATTGGAGATGGTTTTGTGAGAGGTTCAAGATTTTAAAAAGCTGCTGTGGGAAATGAGAAAGTAAATCAATAGGAAGGAACAAAAGGTCGATCCCGCTATGAGCAGGTCTCAATTGAGATTAGAGAGCGTACTTTTTGGATATAGCTGACAAGGTTGCATGACATCCTCTGGGATTGTCCCACAGCATGGAAATATAAATTTAGGAGGTAGATGGTAAAAATCCAGGGTTGGTATTCAGAAGGTGTGAACCAGAATAGAAAGAGAGAGCTGAAGGGTCTCAAGAGATGAGGATACTATTATGCTTAAATGATTTAATAGGTTAGTTAATAGTACAGATTAAATTTAAAATGCGGTGTATGTATATATACATATACACACACATATATATGTATGTACATACAGAGATACATATGTATTTCCCTACATATGTATATTTGGTTGGATTCTGGAGAAAAGTGCCTCATTTCTAAGGTCCAAAGTTAGGGCTGAATAAAAAGGTGCAGATTAAACTTAAAATGCTATGTCTGTTTATACATATATATTTTTATACACATATAGGTGTGTGTATGTATGTGCAAGTATATCCATACATTTCCATATATAATATATATTAGATTGGATACTTGAGAAAATTGCTGAATTTCTAAGGTTCAAAGTTGGGGCTGAGCTATGAGATGAGAAATAGGAGTTGAACTATAACCTGGAAAATGTGTGAGCAGAATGGCAGCAACTTTAAGCAGCTTCATTGATAATGGCTTTTTTGAAAGGAAGTCTTACCTTCTCAGCTCAGCCTGGAAGCAAGCTATGCACTTCCCAGACTCGGAAGTTAGCACTAGGCTCTTTCATTATTAGGCTTTGCAACAGCTTTAGCTAACCCACAATTCCTCAGAAAAATAAGTGAACTCAATTCTAATAATGACTCTGAGTCACACACCATAAAATCATTCAACAAAAATGCAATATAATAAACCTTGCATATATAATTTTGATATGCAAAGTGCCATGAATTAGGAAGTATAATCTAGAGAGAAAAAAATGCTTGATAGAAAGAAAAACACATCAGTATCTGAACATTTAATTTACTGTCATACCAAACATCCTATTTGACCAGGTTTTCCCTTTCTAATTCAAATTATTTAGTATTGTATGAACACAGTTTACTGTGAAAGAAATGGACTTTTGCAAGGGTAGAAATCAGGGAATATTGTGTATAGAAATAGTATGAGTTTCTTTCATAGTTTTAACATTATTTCAAAATTAAATTAAAAAAATAATCTAGGAGAAACAGAAGTTAATGATTTTGTTGATTTGCAGATATCACCCTTTATTTTCTACTACTTCAGATGAGAACTGCTTCTTTCACACATGAACAGCAAACATTAGCAAAAAAGAACAGAAATCAATTATTTGTGGTGCTGCTGTTGGCACTATCTAAGTTATAATGAAAAAATAACTCTGGAATACATTAGATATCTCTAGGCAATGTAATAAAAAGTAAAAATAATCTACACAGTAAAGTATAATTGTCAAAAAAAGGAGAATGAAAAGAAAAAAAGATAAATTTAAGTACTAAATAATAAAGTGTTATGTAGGTACAGCTGCAAATTAAATCAAACTCAATAAAGTTCATGAAATTATTAATTGAAACTTCCATCTGAATTGCTAATTAGCAAAGTTTACAAATTATATGTGCATAAAATGCTTTAAAAAAAAGACCAAATTCCATTATTTTGCACCTAGACTATTTCCTCCATATGTTAATTTTTGACTACCATTCTGTTTCATATTTGACAATAGAAAAGGGGGAATGAGCATCTGGCCTCTATAACTACAGCTTCTATTGCCCCTTTCATTGATTTGAGTTTTATATTATATCTTGTATAGTACTGAATCGTAGACTCAGAGTTGGGAAGGGTCAAAGAACTATCTAAATGCTATGATCAAAATTTTATTTTATTTTTTTTCTTTTAAACATATTTCCATATATAGTTTCTACATATTATGTCCAATACAAAACATAATTCCTCTTCCACCAATCTTTTTAGCAATTATGTCCAGGACAAAACAAATATAATTCCTCTTCCACCATTTTTTTTCAACAATTTTAAGATAACTACAGCATCCTGAACATTTTTTGTAAGTATTCATTGATATTGTGATCACAGAAACTTTATTACAACTGAAACTCTCTCAAAAATTACCAATGATCTCTTAAATACCATATCTGAGTTTTTTTCAGACCTTATCTTTCTCAAACTATTTATTACAGTGTTAATGATTCTTGATATCCCTACTGCACTTAACACTGCTAACCATCCTCTTTTTTTAAGAAACTCTTTCCTCTCTAAATTTTCCTCATACATTTTCTCTTGGTTCACCAATCTGCCCGATTACTCCTTTCTATCCTGAGTCACCTTTTAATGCATCAACTCCCATAAATTTAATGATCTTCCTGTAGTTGACTCCCAGATCTACATATTCAATTCTAGTCTTTTGCCAGTTTCAGTACTATGTTACCAATAAAGTCTACTGGATGTTTCAAACTGGATTTCCTGGAGAAATCCAAAAATCAACATATATACAACTGAACTTGTTTTATTTCCCTCTGCAAATTCTTACAAGCTTCCTTCTTTTGTTGAAAATATATCTTTGCAATGTTTGTAATATTATTATTATTATTTTAAATTCCTCGCTCTTCTCCTCCTTCCCCCCATCCAATTAGCTGTCAAATCTTATTACTACCTTTACATCTCATACAACTAATCACTTCTCTCCACTCACTCATCTTCTATCTTAATTCAAGTCCTCATCACCTCCTGACTAGATTAATTCAATTGCCTACAATTCTATCTCCTTGAAACACTAGTGATTAGTATCACATTCTTACTAGTGGTCTTTTACCATTCCAGTTCATTCTACACATTGCTGCCAAAATAATTTTCCTTTGTTGAGGATTTCATCAAGTGTTTCTTTTTCTCAACCATTTCCACTGATTCTCCTTTACCTGTAAAATTAAATATAAACTCCTTTTTAATGTTCAAAATAGTATATATAACATGGCTACTCTCTCTCATGTACATCATTTTTCCCTCCTAGTTTTCTCTCTGCAGCTCATTCATAATATTTTCCCCCTTTATCTGTGTCTTTGTACTGATTGACTATATCCTATAGTGAACATCCATTCTCCTCCTTACCTCTTTTCCTCTGAGATGAAGCTCAAATCCCATTTATTACCTGATGATACCTAAGCTTTTCCTGAACCTCCTAGTAATTCTTGACCTTCCTTCCAAAGCACCTTGTAACTAACTACTTTGTATGTATGTTTGTATACTCAGTAGACATAAGACATGTAGTTATTTATATTTATATTATATTTTAGATGCACTTGTTTTTCTTCACTGGAATATAAGTTCATTGCAAGAATTATATCATTGGTACTTTTATTTGCAGTATTTAGCACAGTGCTTTGTAGCGTAGTGAGTGATTAATAATTGATTGTTTTCGATATTTATGCCTAGATCAAGATTATTTTTACCATGAACTTCATGATCCATAGCAATTTAGCTTTTCAGTCTATGTGATTCAAGTCATAAGTCTCAAGAATACAATAGTCAATATTAAAGTAGTTATTCAGAACTGAAAATAACACATAATTACAAGCCAAATTTGTGAATGGCCCCCACAAAGCCATTTATGTATACAGATAATTTAAAAGAATATGATACTGAAACAATTTTATTTTGAATTATTAAAATTGTGATTTACATAAACTTCCTGAGAGAAACAATTTATGTATACAAAATAATTTAAAAGAATGGCAGCTAGGTGGCCCAGTGGATAGAGTACCAGCGCTGAAGTCAGGAAGTCCTGAGTTCAAATCTGGCCTCAGACACTTAATACTTCCTAGCTGTGTGACCCTGAGCAAGTCACTTAACCCCAATTGCCTCAGCAAAAAAAAAAAAAAAAAAAAGAATATGATACTGAAACAATTTTATTTTGAACTACTTAAAGTTGCAATTTATATAAACCTCCTAAAAGCAACAATTTAGAACCAGGAATTAGGATGTTATTAGAAAAGATATCTGCAAAGGAAAACTATGCATTAACTCTAATACAACAGGGTTGACAATCAGGAATGGGGGTGGTGGGAAAGTCATTTCTTTAATCCACTCTAATCAAATCAACTTCACTGTGCCTGGAGTAGAAAGGTATGACACCCTATGTTTATCTTGATATCAGTTTATTAACCCAAACCAAGTCTAGTCAGTTCAGAACATAACAAAGGAAATTATTTCTCATTAAATCTTTGAACTATTGAAATTTTTTTCTTGCAATATATTAGATATCTCAGCAATGATCACCAGATTGCCAAAGACTGTGAAAATGAAATAAGACATTATATATATATATATATATGTATATATATATACATATATATAAGTAATCTAAAACAACAAACATTTCTTATAATTATTTTTGATTTTTATCCTAAATTTTATCTTCTTTCATTCTGGGAGGAAAAACATATTTCTAAAATTAAAAAAGGACAATTTACAATCAGAGTGTTTTGGGGGCATTTGTGGTTTCCTAATGCTGTTAAAATGGCAAGCCATTCCAGTATCTTTGAAAAAAAACAAAAAAACAAATGGGGTCACAAAGAGCTGGAGACACACCTGAAAGTGACTAAACAACAGTGCTATTGAAAAAAAAAAGTTTCCACGATTCTATAATATTATGTTTACAGAAAGTGTCAAAATAAAACAGAAGGGAGGGCTAAGCAGAAGAAAGGAGAAACAAAAGCTTCCTCTTGTTTCTATTCTTTTCTTAAATCTGATGACACAGCAGTGCATTCACATGAGCAGGAAGAATACAGGGAACAGGCTCAAAAAGAGTTCAGTACATACATACCACTTATCTTGAAGTGTCAGGCCTGTGAACATTTAAATAACAAAGATAAGGTTTATAACAGCAGGGGAAAAAAATACAACCCAATTGAGGAATGCTGTATTCATGAAGTGAGTAGATAATAAATCTAACATTTCTTTTTTAATGTCTCAGGTGGGTATTAATTTGTATGCACACCTTGTAGTATTTTCAATTTTATGTTACTCACAAATACCAAAATATAGACAATTCAGATATAAAAGTATCATATTATAAATCCTCAGGAGAAAAACATTCATTTTTCCCAATAATAATTTTCTTTTGTTTAGTTAGGACAATAAACTTCCCAAAACAATAGCTATAAAGATTTTGAGAATTATATCAATTTTCAGTGAGGTTTGTAACTAATTAGACCATTCCAATCTGCTGATTATAAAACCAAACTCATACTCTATATTTTACTCTTTGGGGCAAAGGGACAAAATAACCACCTAATTAATTACATGATAATACTTTGAATTAAAAGGCCTCTCCTCACATTTTCTTTGAAGGAAATTAGATAAAATATATATTTAATATAAATACATTACAATTTAAGTACATATAAGTATAATATATCAGTATACATAGAAAATAAAAACAATTATATACAAGTCATATTGTTGAAAATATACAGTTTTTATTAGGACTAAGTTTAAGTAAGTATCCAGAGCCATATCTAGAATTTACAAGGTTTAATAAATTGATGCTAAATGACTTCTAAGGTACCTTTGGAGACACAATCTTATACTTTATTAGCTTTCACTGACCAGTCATCAAGATTTAGTAAAATTTAGAGATGGAAGGAATCTTAGAAGTTATCTAGCTCAATCCCATTTATTTCATAAGAGTAAATTGAGGCCCAGAGAGATTGTATTTTACCCAAGATCACACAGGTGGTAAGAAGAGTCAACATTTGAAATCAGGTTATTTGATTCCAGACCCAAAGTTCTCTTCTTCTGCAATCCACTGTGGCTTGATCAATGAAGAAGAACACTGTAGGTAAACAAGTGCCTATTGTTAATTAAGTGCTTCAAAGATGTTGGGCCTGCAGTTTACCATGACACTAACAGTCAGGAGGGAATGATGAGAGGAGATGAGAATGAGTAGAAAAACTTCTTGATTGACCACTATCACAGAAAGTAAGAGAAGAAGGAAGAGATAAATTATAAGAAAGAAATTAGTCAATCTGCGAGTATTTATAAAGTGTCCCTTGCATGTTAGGCTTTGTGCCAGGTATTAAATGTATAGGGAAGAATGGAAAAAGCACTTTAAAATATCATCTCATTTAATCCTTACAAGAGTCCTGGAAGATAGGTGTTTTTACTGCTTCCAATTTACAGGAAAGGTGAAGTAATTTGTTCAGACACTAGGAAGTGTCCTGGGTTGGATTTGAACTCTTATTTTTCTGATTCCAGGTCTAGTGTTCTCTCCACTTTGTCACCTAGCTGCATCTAGGATATAAATACAGAAGTCAGACACATCCTGCCTTCATGGAGCTTTACAATTCAACACTGTTGTCAAGGTTTCAAAGACATTTCTCAACATTATTTTACACCTAATACAGTGAAAAAGAAGCCAGATGAGATCCCATCCTTGTGCCTCATGCATGATCATCCTGGTCACAGTCTGATTGGAAACATTCCCAGTTATATATCTCCTGCTTCTTCCAACTACCCCAGACATGATGGCATTCCTTATAAAATTTCCTAAGTATTTAATATTTAATTGATTGATCCTTTGAAATATTTTAGACTGTTGTCCAGAAGTCAAAATCCTGCTCTTGTGTACTACTGTCTGGTTAAATATAGCTAAGAGGTTCACTTCTAAAACATGTCATTCTCTTCAGAAACCCTTGCTTTCTTTCCATGAGCAGCAGTGATTAAAAACACCATCTGTGTCTATAATATATTCATTTTTGCCTAGTATGTTACAATCTTTAGCAATGTTTGAGATTCCTTCTGTCAATAGCATTTGTTCTCACCTGAATCCCAGTAAGTGGGTAGTAGTCATCATCTGTCATATTCATATCTATCCCTCCAGCCCCCCAAAAAACGCAGTTGTCTCTGTTGTTACTGTCAGTTTATTGTTTAGCACAATTTGTCATGATGCCTGCTAAGAACAGTAAAAAGTATGAGATAGCTAGATACAAAACATTTTTAAAAGCACAGAATTTATATAAAGCAACAACAAAATTCAGAAAAAAATTGACATACCATTCCATTATGGATAACTACAAATTGCATAAAATATCAGGTAGTCAATCCTCTACAAAATATTCAAGACTTGACTAAATGAAATTACAAAATTAATGCATCTGGTTCTTGGTTTTGGTTTTTTTTTTTTTTTTTGCCTGAGACAATTGGGATTAAGTGATTTGCCTAGGCTCACATCCAGGAAGTTTTAAGTGTTTGAGGTCAAATTTGATCTCCTGTCCTCCTGACTTCAGGGCTGGTGCTCTATCCACTACACCAACTAGCTGCCCCCAATGCAACTGTTTTAACAAAATAAAGAACATGGAAAATTTTATGGATATTCATTGCTCATGGTTGGGATGCATCAGCATAATACAAATAACAATAAGACCTAAATTTTACTTGTATATTTTTACTATGAGAATCCAAATATCAAAGGAATACTTAATTTTTTTCAATGAAACAAATTTTTTATTATTTTAACACCTTTTCTTTTATCCATTGATTTTATTTTTATTTTATTTTTTTAATTAAAGGTTTTATTTACAGAACATGAATGATTTCTCTACATTGACCTTTGCAAAAAAAATTTTTTTGTTCCACATTTTTCCCCTCCTCTCCCCTCAGATGACAGGTAGTCTAATACATGTTAAATGTTAAATTATATGACAAATCCAATATATTTATACATATCTATACAGTTATCATACTGCACAAGAAAAATCACATCTAGAAAGAGAAAAAAAACAATCTAAGGAGGAAAACATACTGTAAGCAAATATTCACAGAAAGCATTAAAATGTTGTGGTCCACACTCAGTTCTCACAGGCCTCTCTCTGGCTGTATATAACTATCTCCATCGTTGAGCAATACGAACTGCTTTAAATCACCGCATTGTTGAAGAGAACTGTGTCCCTTAGAATTGATCATCAGATAGTCTTGTTGCTGTGTATAGCTATCTTTTGGTTCGGCTCATTTTATTTAGCATCAGTTCATGCAAGGCTCTCCAGGCCTCTCTGAAATTTTCTTGTTGGTCATTTCTTACCGAACAATAATATTCCATAACATTCATATACTATAATTTATTCAGCCATTCTCCAAATGATAGGTATCCATTTAGTTTCCAGTTTCTAGCCACTACAAAAAGGGCTGCCACAAACATTTTTGCACATGTGGGTCCCTTTCCCTCCTTTAAGATCTCTTTGGGATATAAATCCACTAGAAATGCTGCTGCGTCAAAGGGTATGCACAGTTTGATAACTCTTTAAGCATAGTTCCAGATTTCTTTCCAGAATGATTGGATCCGTTCACAGTTCCACCAACAATGTATCAGTATCCCAGTTTTCCCACATCCCCTCCAACATTTGCCGTTAGCTTTCTTTGTCATCTTGGCCAATTTTACGGGAGTGTAGTGGTATCTCAGAGTTGTCTTAATTTGCATTTCTCTGATCAATAGTGATTTGGAGCACCTAAGGAATACTTTATAAATTTATAAAAAATAAAATTCATTTAGAGGAACAAAAAGTTCAAAAATATCAAAACAAATAATAAAAAGTCTAAATTAAATGGGAAAACGACATAAAAAGTATTTCAAATCAGAAATCTTCTCAAAACTATTTGGTAGTAGTTTTAAAAAGAAAGAAAAATAAATACGTAGAAGAAATAAGAAATAATTATAAATAACTCAGTGATTGATAAACTTAAATTAATTGGGGTCTAAAAATTCCCCATTGGACAAGAACCTTTGGGAAAACTGTAAAGTTGTTTGGTAAGAATTACGTTTAAGTCAATATATTATAAAATATATCACAATAAGATAAAAATTAATGTGACCAAAATATTTGGAGCAGGAAAGTGTACAGTGAATAGGGTTCCAGGCCTGAAAGGAGGAACACTTATTTTTTTGAGCTCAAATTCAGCCTCAGACACTTAGTAGCTGTGTGTAGGTCATTTAACACTATTTGTCTCAATTTCCTCATCTGCAAAATGAATTGGAGAAGGAAATGGCAAACCACTCTAATCTCTTTGTCAAGAACTCTCCAAATGGATCATGAAGAATCAGACCCAACTGTAACAATTGAACAGCAAGTATTTGAGGTCACATCCCTTTGATAGCTATAGTTAGGGGACACATTCTTAACAAAATGAAATTGATAAATCAATTTTAAAAGTTTTTGTATGAACAAAACTGATGCAGACAAGATTAGAAGGGAAGCAATAAACTGGGAAAACATTTTTACAATCGATGCTTCTGATAAAGGTCTCATTTCTAAAACATAGAGAATTAACTCAAATTTATAAGAATTCAAGCTATTCTCCAATTGATAAATGGTCAAAGGCTATAAACAGACAATTTTCAGATGAAGAACTTGAAACTATTTCTAGTCATATGAAAAAGTGTTCCAAGTCACTATTGATCAGAGAAATGCAAATTAAGACAACTCTGAGATACCACTACATACCTGTCAGATTGGCTAAGATGACAGGAAAAGATAATGATGAATGTTGGAGGGGATGTGGGAAAACTGGGACACTAATACATTGTTGGTGGAACTGTGAACGGATCCAACCATTCTGGAGAGCAATTTGGAGCTATGCTCAAAAAGTTGTCAAACTGTGCATACCCTTTGACCCAGCAGTATTTCTACTGGGCCTATATCCCAAAGAGATATTAGAGGTGGGAAAGGGTCCCACATGTGCAAGAACGTTTGTGGCAGCCCTTTTTGTAGTAGCTAGAAACTGGAAACTGAATGGATGCCCATCAGTTGGAGAATGGCTGAATAAACTATGGTATATGAATGTCATGGAATATTATTCTTCTGTAAGAAATGATCAGCAGGGTGATTTCAGAGAGGCGTGGAGAGACTTGGATGAACTGATACTGAGTGAAATGAGCAGAACCAGGAGATCATTATACACAGCAACAGCAAGACCATATGATAATAAATTCTGATGGACATAATTCTCTTCAACAATGAGCTGACTGAAACCCATTGTTCAGTGATGAAGATAGTTTTATACATCCAGAGAGAGACCAGTGGGAACTGAGTATAGACCACAACATAGCATTTTAATGCTTTCTGTGAATATTTGCTTACATTTTATTTTCCTTCTTAGGTTTTTTTTTTCTTTCTCTTTCTAAATCTGATTTCTCTTGTGCTGCAAGAAAACTATTGATATGTATACATATACTGGATTTATTTCTTTCTTTATTTTAACATATTTAACATGTATTGGACTGTCTGCCATCTAGGGGAGGGGATGGAGGAAGGGAGGGAAAAATTTGTAACAGAAAGTTTTTCAAAGTTCAATGTAGAAAAATTACTCCTATGTTCTGTAAATAAAAAGCTTTAATAAAAAAAAGAAAAAAGAAAATTGAAAAGTTTTTGCCTAAACAAAATCACTGCAAATGGGAAAGGAAAGGAAAACAATTAGTGAACAGAAATTGCTTCAAGTATTTTTAATAGGATTTGATATCCACTAGAGAGAACAAGAGGCATTCTTCAATGAATGTTATTTAAAAAATGCAAGCAGTCCTCAAAAGAAATAAACAAAATTAAACATAAATCATAAATTCAACATAAATAATAAAATAAATTAAACTTAAATAATAATTATTAAGATACCTCAATCTTTAGGAAGAAGAACAAATCAAAATAACTCTGAAGTTTTTACATTACATGCAGCAAATGGGCAAAGATAACATGTGAAAGAGCAACAGAAAGAAAATAAGATTTTTTTTATTAAAACTTTTCATTTGCAAAATATATGTATGGGTAATTCTTCAACATTAACCCTTACAAAGTTTTCCGTTACAAATTTTACCCCCTAGTCCCTACCTCTCCCCTAGATGGCAGGAAATCCACTACATGTTAATTATGTTAAAATACTTGACAAATCGAATATAGGTATACATATTTCCACACTTATCTTGTTGTGCAAGAAAAATCATTATCTACAAGAAAAAAAATCAGAAAGGCAACACAATGCAAGCAAACTTCAATAGATAGCATGAAAATGTTATGTTGTAGTCTACATTTCATATCCCTCTCTCTCGGTGTATATGATTTTCTTCACTGAACAACTGGAACTGGTTTGAAACATTTCATTGCTGAAGAGACCCATGTCCTTCAGAATTGATCATCATATAGTATTGTTGTTGCCTTGTATAATGATCTCCTGGTTCTGCTCATTTTGCTCAACAGTAGTTCATGCAAGTCTCTCCAGGCCTCTCTGAAATCATCCTGATGGTTGTAAGAAAGGAAGATTAAGAGAGTGTTCTTAGCATTTTAAAATGTTTTGATTATTCTGCAAATCAAATTAATTATGCTAAGAAAATTATTAAAATAGTTATACTATTTGCCTCAGAGATCTCAATTGCTAACCATATACTACAAAAGAGGTAAAAGAAATCAAAGACAGAAAAGTCCCTTACACAACATAGACTGTGGGACCTTCAAATGAAGAAGGCAAATTACTGGCCCCAGCACAGTAAGCCAGTGAGAAGCCCCAGTTCAACTGAAAAAGAAGCTTGGGACAGTGTAAAAAATATCAGAACACAAACTCAGAAGAAGACAGCAGTGGCAAAATGTTTACATGTAAAGCATCGGGAGGAATATGAATTGGTCTCAAGCTCAAAAGGTTCTTTTTGAAAAAGTTTTAAAATGATATTAAAAATCAAGTAAGAAAGAGAGAAGAAAATTTTAGAAAAGAAATGAGAACGATGAAGGAGAATTAAGGGAAAAAGTCAACAGCTTGGAAAAGGAAGCACAAAAATGTATTGAAGTAAACAAGTCCTTAAAATCAGATTTGGTGAAATGGAAAAAATATTCTGAAGAAAACAATTTTTAAAAAAATAGAACTGGAGAAATGGGGGGATCTACTAAACAAGACATTAAAAACACAATTGGTCAAATGCAAAAGGAAGTAAAAAAAAGCTAAAAGAAGACAACAATTAATTGAAAAATAGAATTAGACAAATGGAAGCTAGTGACTTAATGAAACATCAAGAATCAGTCAAATAAAATGAAAAAAGAAGAAAATGTAAAATGACAGTGAAAAAACAACCTACCTGGAAAGTAGATCCAGGAGAAATAATTTAAGAATAATTGAACCACCTGGAAAGCATGATCAAAACAAAAGCTTGGACAATACCTTTGAAGAAATCATTAAGGAAAAGTTGCCCTGTAAGATGACAGAAAAATACAAGGATGAATGTTGGAAAGGATGTGAAAAAATTGGGACACTAACACATTGTTGGTGGAGTTGTGAATGGATCCAACCATTTTGTAGAACAATTTGGAACTATGCCCAAAGGGCTATAAAACTGCATACCCTTTGACACAGCAGTGTTTCTATTGGTTCTATATCCCAAATAGATCTTTAAGATGGGAAAGGGACCCACATGAGCAAAAATATTTGTGGCAGCCCTTTTTGTAGTGGCTAGAAACTGGAAACTGAATGGATGCCCATCAATTGGAGAGTGGCTGAATAAATTATGGTATATGAATGTCATGGAATATTATTGTTCTGTAAGAAACGACCAGCAAGATGATTTCAGAGAGGCCTGGAGAGACTTGCATGAACTGATGCTGAGTGAAGTGAGTAGAACCAGGAGATCATCATACATGGCAACAACAGTACTATATAATGATCAATTCTGATGGACATGGTTCTCTTCAACAATGAGGTGACTGAAACCAGTTAAGAGATGAGGAGAGCCATGTACACCTAGAGAGAGGCCAGTGGGAACTGAGTAGGGACCACAACATAGCATATTTAATGTTTTCTGTTAATGTTTGCTTGCATTTTGTTTTCTTACTCATTTGCTTTATCTGATTTCTCTTGTGCAGCAAGAGCATTATATAAATATGTTTATACATATTGTATTTAACATATAATTTAATGAGTTTAAAATACACTGAATTGCTTGCCATCTATAGGGAAGGGAGTGGGAGAGGAAGAGAAAATCTGAAACACAAGGTTATGCAAGGTCAATGTTTTCAAATCATCCATGTATATATTTTGAAAATAAAAAGCTTTAGGAAAAAAAAAAGAAAAGTTTCCCTGGTATTCTAGAATGAGAAGGTGAAATAATTATTGAAAGAATCCACTGATAATCTCTTGAAAGAGATTCCAAGATAAAAACTCTAAGGAATATTATAGCTAAATTCCAGGAAAATTATAGCTAAAATTCTTGAATTTAGAGAGCCTGCAAATACCCAAAAAGAAACAATTAAAATATAAAGGAGCCACAATTAGGATTACACAAGCTATCAGCTTCCACATTAAAGGATCAGAGAGTCTAGAAGGTATTATTTTGGAAGGTAAAAAAAAAAGCTTAGTCTATAACAAAGACTCAACTACCCAGCAACATTCAGTACATTTTTCAAGGGAAATATGGATATTTAATTAAATAGGGGATTTCAATCATTTCTGATAAAAAGATCAACAGATAATCTAATCTTTAAATACAAGACTCAAGAAAGTATAAAAAGGATGTTATTTAAACGTTAAGCAGTTTGCATTCTTACACAGGAAGTTTGTACCAGTAATTCTTGAGAACTGTATCTTTGTCAGGACAATTAGAAGAGGCACATACAATCAAAGGGTGTGGGTATAAATTAACTTTAATTTGATGATATAAAAAAAGAAATTAAGGAAATGAAAAAGGTTTGTACTAGGAGAAGAGGAAAGAAGAGGTGAAATGGGGTAAATTACATCAAATTACAAAAGACCTCTTACAGTAGGGCAAAAGAAGAAAGGAGAATGAGCATTGTTTGAAGTTTAGTTTTATCATATTAGGCTTAAAGAGGAAATAGAATACATTTTTAGTTTGGTAAAGAAATTTGTCTCACCATGTAGGAAAGTAGGAGGGGAAAGAGGAAAAAAATGGCAGGGGTAATACAAGGGAAGGCAGAAGTTA